>BGPR01031571.1:0-17973 GCA_013235015.1 Araneus ventricosus | reverse complement strand
CGGATGAAATTAGAAAAATAGTTATAATTCGTAATAATTAGGTTAACCTAAAAATTGAAAGATGTGTCAAAACAAATGACAGATGTCATGAAACATTGATTTTGATTGAAGGCTTCGCAATTTTGAGCTACAACATAAAATACAGCTGCATTCGCCAATAACTCCCGTTTAAATATTCACTTGCTACTATTATTATGGGACAGAGGTAGTACATTAATTATTATATAGCATCTTACTTTCTAAGCAAGTATTTTTTTTTTTTTGTAAAAATTCGCAAGCAGAAAAATCAAACCTGAACGCAAATTTATAACTAAATGAACTCAAATAAAAAAAAAAAACCTCCAGCATATAAATAAAACAAAAGTTCCTTCTACTTAAAACAAAACTCTTCAACCGAAAAATTAAAAGATAAAAATAAGTATGATGCACAAAACCGATTTGTAACTAATTGCACTTACTGACATTATTATTTTGGCAAAACCGAAGCAAAACAAACGCTCTCTCCAGATAACAGCTGCCATTCACTACCGAAAAAAAGGCCGACTTAAAGGAAAACGCCTCATTTTTTTGCCCTGATGATGTAACTAAGAATGTTTAAAACTCAATTCTGAAAACTTTTTCAAATAGAGGTGACACAAATTTAGTGATGCGAAATATGGGGGAGGAATACTAAATGGAGTCATTCTCAACTAAAAAAAAAATTAGCACGCACCATCATCGATAAATCACCTTTAATTACTATTTATGACAGCTTAGCTAATACTCGAACGATGAGGTACTGTCACGACATAAATTCATATCCCACAAGCCTTGAACTTGGTGCTAAATTTTGATTTTTTAAACGAGTGAGTTTCGTTTGCATAAAGGGTAATTTCAGTTCATGGCCAATACTGCTTTTCAAACTTTATGACAGGCCATAATTTAACCAGATGTAAAAATCAAAATAGATTTCGCAAAAGAAACAATAGCCTTCCGCCTTGGATAGGCAATAGGAGCAGTTCGGAAAGCCTATAAAGTTCACCACAATGGGAAAATGAGTTATATTAATAAGCTGTCGATTGTTAACTAGAAAACCATTGGGAAACTTAAATGTACTTGATATGTACTATAACAACAACTTGCGAGAGTTTTAAGTCTAAATCAACAAAATATTTCTCAATTAATCATAAAGGGTGTATAGTTTATAAATATATGTGGGAACGCCACACCAACACTATGCGAGAGTGGCGCCCTCTACCATTTAACTCCGTCCTGAGAACACCAGGTCAGATACAGGAAGATTGGAGACGGTCCAGTAAGGGCAAAACGAGCTCTTGAAGTTCAGATGCAAAAGAGCAAGATGGGCTCTTGAACTCTGAACTTTTCTTTAATAGATGTCAGACGGACATCTGATTGCTGTAATTATTCTTAATCTAGAATGTACATACCAGCTGCATTGTACATACCACATTAGTACATAGTTCATCTTTAATCATGTTAGAATAATTAAATATATAATTTGAATTTTACTGAGTGGTGATTGCGTCCCCCACATATATAAAGATAATTATTATAAAGGGGTGTATTCTATTTTTTCTTTCTTCTTCTTTTATTATTTATTTATTATTTATTTGCCATTTATTTTTAAATAATTTATTTTTATTGTTATTTTTTAAGCTTATATCCAATATGTATTTATATTATTATTATTTTTGTTTGTTATATTTCTTTTATGTATTTGTTATTTTATGGTGTTATATTGTCATCAGCATTTCCGCATGCTTTGGTTGGACCGGAATTCTTATTTATGCATACAAAGGTGTTCTGGTATTTTCGGAATGGTTTCGACAACCTTACAAAAATATATAAAACGGACAAATTATTTTCTATCATGTTTTATTTCCCAACCTTTTTCTGACTGAGCATGGATTCTGAAACCTTTGATCAAGTTTTAATCCCACAAGGTGTAGCAGCATATTCAGCCAAGTTCCTGGGTCTAGGTCTCATAATATAGGGGAAGTGTGGCAGCTTCTGTAAAACGAATAGACGTGGGAACACCTCGTTAGAATCTGAGGGAGATGTCCGAGTTAGCTCCAATATGTAGGGTATCCATCTAATCGTGGCCCAATAGCTAATTTCTAAACAGTTAGAGATGGCCATATACTTCCAGTTGGAAACATGTTTTAACGATGCAAAAAAATTATACTTTAAATATTTATTCGTCGCATTTTCCCCAATCGGCGACTCCTGAAACTTTTTTTTTTCATGATCAAATTTTTTACCAAGTTTGGTGGCATTCCGGTAAGAGATACAGCTACACATGCCTCTGAGAAGCGTCAGTTTTTTTAAAAAAACTGAACCAAAGGATTCCTTAACTCTAAAATGGCATTGAGATTGTTTAATGACTCTTAACAAATACAGAAATACAAGGTGGTCATAAATTATTGAACCCATTTCAAAAATTAATAAAAAAAACTAATAATATTACAACTGGCATTTTTCTTTTTTCTTTAATGAGAGAGCAAATAAAAAAGGGGTTTTTTTTCAGATAGGTGGCGTATCATGACGGCGTTCTAAATTTGCTACAGCGAGAGATTTCCATAAGCAATGGCTACCAATCAGCAGAAGTCGATGCGCGTTTTCTGGTTTTCTTTTTTCAGTTTATCTTCAATATCTCGAAATCACAATTGATTTAACAAATTAAAGATCGTAAAATTCACTACAAATACATGCTTCTATTTTTCTTCTGGCTTTAAAAGTTTCGCAGATAATCGCTCTCAAAAATGTGAGGTGTCCAATAATTTGCGATCATCTAGACCACTGTAACGGCGAGCTATCTATGTGGAAAAAAATTAATACGTTCTCATTTCTTAAAAACTGTAGTTGTAACATTATTTGTTGTTGTTTTTTATTATTAATTTTTGAAATGGATCCAATAATTTATGACCACACTGCATCTGTTTATTTTCTTCTGCTAGATTAAAAGAGATTTCATCCACGTTTAAAATCCACTGAAAAATGACAGACCAACAAAGAGCATTTAAAATTTCCTTTACGATCTTTACCATCGTAAATTACTCTGACACGAAATATAAAAAGAAAATAGAAACGGTATGTTGATATTTTTTC
Organism: Araneus ventricosus; assembly: GCA_013235015.1. Lineage (NCBI taxonomy): Eukaryota > Metazoa > Arthropoda > Arachnida > Araneae > Araneidae > Araneus > Araneus ventricosus. The sequence continues at coordinate 14,865 of BGPR01031571.1, read as the reverse complement.
TATTCTTTCTTTAATCAAACCAGTTTGTGAGAACAAAAAACAAAGAAAAAATGGATCAAAGTGAAACTTCGAAAGAGTTTAATGCCCGAGTTGTCAGAAATGATTTCTCGTAGACGACGATGAGACAAATATAGGTTAGTGGGGAAGAACACTTTCACTTTTGGAAGACCAACAACAAAATGCTAAATATAGAAAAGACAGCCAAGAAGAGCTGTCAAAAAAAGCATAATCAATAATTTTTTGCCGAAAAGTAGAGGAAAATATAGAAAGCGAACGTCGTCTGCGGCAATTAGAAAGTACCTAAAGCGAAGAATGACAGTGGACATAATTATTTGACCTCATTATACAATTAGAGCTCAAAAGGCACTTGTGCGTCCCGTTCTACGAAAAGATTTTTTTTTTCTCGTTCTCGGAAGAAAAATTTCAGCAACTTATTCATTTCCATCATAGCCCCAAAAATTGAATTAACCGAAGAATAAAAGTTAAATGTTAGGAATTAATTTACACTTTTATAGTTTCTTTATACTACCTTATTAGATAACAAGAAAGCATTTCAAGCGCGTGAACTGCACGATATCTCACAATAAATTAAAATTCATAAAAAAATGGTCGTTTCAAATTTGATTAACACGTTCACGCCAGCTCTGAATTTTGCATTTTTTGCCGCAGGGAGGCAGCCCTAAGAGCACTCTGCTTTATCGGCGGCACTGAACTGATACGCAATGTGATAACTTATTGCAACTAAAACCATTTCTGTTTTGCTTTCTTTCCCACTATTGTTCATTTACTGTCACGCAGTTCAGTTTGGATAAGGAAACAGAAAAGACTGTAAATATATTAGCAATCAGAGTTCAAAAGCTTCCGATAACTCCATCCTCGTTAGTTCCATCTGTTGGTTTCTGCTAATAGTATGCTGATGCCAATCGATGATTTGCCATCAGATGGCAATCAGCAAAAGTGTGGAGAGACCATTTTTTATTTATTTAATTTAAAATCCACACCGGTCTGGCCTAAATGAAAGGGTGTAAGGCCTTTAGCAGATCGGTGGAGAAGTACAAAAGCAATACAAGAACATCAATATAGCATAACACACACAAAAGCATCACAAACACATCACGGAACGTTACAAACATTGCAGAAAAGGACAACAACGAAATAAATAAAGTAACCTAAAACACACTCACAAGAAAAAAACACGCCACTGAATCGAAATTACACTTGGAGAGAACCATAAATTAATTGAATTTTGTTTGATTTTTATTACCAGATCTAGAATCAGCATTAAAAATATTTAAAACACTCAAAAGGAGGTGCCCCCAGTAAGCATCCAAATGAGCAAAACACAAGCGCAGGATCAGCACAACACACCAGTAAAAAGAAGGAGGCAATAACAATTTTTGTAAAGTATCATTAAAAATCCATAAACGAATGTGGACAGACCATAAACGAATCTAACCAACTACACATTTAGTGGTTTGTGGTACCAGCCGATGGATATCCAAGCGTGAGCCAACGGTGGCACAGGTCGTTCGATGGTATCATCCATCGACATAATTCGTATACATATATTTGCATTTTTCATTTCTCTACCTTTTCAAAGATATATAATATCAATATGCAGACTTTCAAGTCCAATTGAGGTTATCGGAGGACCGTTGAAAAAGAAAGGACTTCATTCGGAAAAAAACAGCGGGAGTGTTCTCACCCCAACTTTCAAATACTTACATAATATTGCGCACTTTCTGTTTAGCTTCGTAGGGTAGTGAAGAAAAACCGAGTATATGCGTTTTGGACATCCACGCATTGATCGGATTTTGAATTGATTCAAAATTCTATACATATCTATACTTTGGGTGTCAAGAACACATACCAAATTTTACTTATCTAGCTTATAGTGCTTTTGAGTTATCGAGTTCACATACACATGAGTAGACGGACAACAGACAGTCAACCAATTAACGGATATAGTCTTAAATTTGACACAGATCTAGAGTTTGGTGGTGAAACAACATGCCAAATTTCATCTATTTAACCTATTCAGTTTTAAAATTATTGCGTTCACATGTACATGAACGGACAGACATACAGACTTCCCATGAACGAATTTCATCCAAAATTTCATACAGATCTACAAATTTGGTGAAAATACCACATACTATATGACGTTCGTCTAGATTATTACGTTTTGGGGTTATCTGGCTCACAGACAAACAGACGGACTGTTCCAAAAAGTGGCTTTTTCGAATTCTGGGAGGTCTAAAACATGGAGATTCATCAAAACCTCTATAGTGAATTTTTGAATGATTGCAATATTTTTTTTATACATTTCACATACGAAAAAGTAAAAAAGGATGAATTTTGTCTACTTGTATTCTGAGACCGAACAGAATTCCACTAAACTGTTTTAATACTTATACCTTTGTCTATCAAATGGTATTTTAGTCAGTTCCTTAAGCCAGAATAAATCTATGCCCATGCACAGAAGGATGAATACTTCATCAAAAATTATAATCTCGCAGAAATTATTGCAGATTTGCTTTTAAACAATTTTTAGATCCAAAACTAATTAATCCCTTAAGAATTTATTGTTTTGTACAGTCCAATTAGACGACCCCCCTTTTGTCTCAGGAATGTGTCATCCTATTGATTCAACTAACAGCTCATAGGACGCTTGCGATGCTAATGGATCACCGATCATTTTTGTGTCAATAATAACATTTATGAATGACTAAATTTTAGATCTTAAGAGTAAAAATGTCATAATTCTATGCACGAACTGAACTTGGATACACTAGTAAGGAGTTAAATTAGAAACTAAAAGTGCAACAGCAAACCCAATTGTTTCATGATATATAATTCATTTCTTTGTTTCGTCAAGTTGTAACATACCGACCGAAAAAAGGCAATTCAAAATAATTGGATAGAGCAATCATTACTCACAAATACACATCACTCCCAATGTTCTCTCCTTCACATCCCATTTGCCAGCTGACACCCCCAAGAGAGCATTATGGCCCACTTTGAGAACCACTAAAATAGATGGCCAAGAAAAGCTATCAGCAAACACTCAATCAATAACTTTTCATTCAAAATGTCATGAAAAATTGAAAAACGACAACCTGCCGCGCAAATTTAAAAGCACCTGAGAAAAAGTGAAAGAAAAAAAAAGAACATAATTGTTTGACCTCATTACACAACTTGAGAGCTCACAGACACTTAACTTAATTGATGATGATTGGAACTGCGTGAATTTTTCTAAAAGGAAAATTGAATGGCTCCAAACAGAGTAGAGACCTCTTGAAAAACCAATTAAAAGAATTGGAAAGTTTGGGGATGTGGGGTTATGAACATTTTAACGGAAATAACTTTTCCATTAATACTCGATGGAGCGATGGATTGGAATCATTTTTTTAATGAAGTAAATTTTAAAAAGTTCTTAAGTATCATTTTATTTAAATAGCAGACGTTTTCATAATTGAATATCTGCTATTTTTACACATTGCGCATTTTTTTTTGTGTGTGAATATGGCAGAGCAAGGCAAAATTGAGTCTCTTTCCACCAAGTTCAAAGAAATAAATTCTTAAAAAAATGTACAGAAATGTTTTAAAAGTGCTCAAGGAATAGTTAAATATTAATTTGGTCACCTTTCTGCTACATTTTTATTACTGATGATCCGTTATTTTTAAGCTTCATCTACTGTTCTCTTTTCTGTGAAGGCAGCAATATCAACTGAAAAATTAGGGCAAAATTACACTAACAAAAGTATTGCAAGCCATGAAAAGCATCAGGCTCGACGTGAGAAAACTTGTTGGAGTCAATTAGAGTGACGTTATAGTCACATGACAAAAGTAACTGCACGAGATATCTAACATCCAACTGCATGTTGCCTTAGGCTGAACTGATACTTCGCCCTATCATTCCTTACTGCAACATGCGCAATGGATTGCAAAATTTAATTGCCGAGATGCATCAGGTGAGTATAAATTAATTCCAAGCTAAACATTTAACAAAAATAAAGTTTCATAATTTTTATTAGAACCCTTGCTAACATTGGTTTAGCTAGAAATATTATTAAGGGCAATTGCAGCTCCGAGTTTCACATGTTTGCTCTAAATAATTACAGATTCATTAAACGAATAATGCATATCGAGACAATGCCGCTTTATCTAGCAATATCTAAGAAATTCATGAGTCATGGGCTCATGATAAAGTGGAATGTGGCATCTTATGTTGGTCAAAGCAACCTTACAGGTCTTGTGATAGAAGTCTCACATAGCTCCAATTTAAAAGAATAAGTTACCTTAGTGGAGGACGTTTTTAGAAAATTCGCCCAAACTTGTGTTTCGCTTGGTGGCTAACCAAGTCTCCAGCAACCAACCCAACCGTAGCAAGTAATTTCTCGCTAAGGCTCACATTACTACTGGTTATTCAATGAAGCCGGGTTAGAGCTTAAGTTTGAGGATAGAACTTATAAGATTCTTCCGATTCACGTTCCTCAGTCACATCATGCCTTAAGCCACTAGACCATTGGTGCGCATGCGTGCTGTTGTGTTTAGCTATTCAAATCATTAAAGCATTACCGCAATGCACACGTCTAGAGTGCAGTTCTCTTACCATGAGTTACCAGATAAAGAAATACATAAGAATACGCCCCATTGCATTGGTACTGAAAGTGGACGGACGGGACGGAAAGTGGACTGAAGATGGGCGATTTATGCAGGTAACTGGCGCGAGACATAGTCAAGCATACTCTATGAGAGACTTCACTCCTGGTATTATAGTTAATTTCTCTTCATAGTTCTGTAGTACTGACAAGTTTCAATGCATAATATAGAGCAATGGTATCTAGTAGAATTTTAATTCATTTAACTGTCTGCATCCTTTGTACATTTTCTTTGTATGGTTTTTGTTGATAGTATAAACTACCTCTTACTTTGTTTTTGATGTGTTATGTGATTTTTTATACGACTGTTCGACGATGGTTTGTTTTTCGGTACTCATGCTGTTTTTTTAAATTTGGTCTTAATTTTATTTAATTTATTGTATTTTAAATATTTATTGTCTTTGCTGTATTGTGTAGCTGTACGACGTACTATACTTTTCGCCCCGTTGGGCGTTGTAGATATAATCTTGTGTTTGTATGTGTTTTGTTCTTTTTAGTGTAAGGTTTCAGTTTATATCTCTAGTCCCCATAATGAGCTTGTTTGTAGATCAAATTTGCCATTTTATTTTTATGAAACAAATTATAATGCATACCCATAATTATAGCTCATATTCTGGCGATGATTGTAAGCCTTTCGGTGATAAATGAATTCTGTTCGGGGGTGGGGGTGCATGATGCTTTTCCTGAGGGTTGGAGTTTTGGTTCTATCCTCGGCCACTCTTAAGGTCAACCCGTTCGAGTAGGCAGATCGTCGTGGAGTACGTTAGGTTAAGTTTCAGCGTATTAACATCAGTTTGGTAAATTCGAATAGGACTTCTCTCTGTGTATCTACGCTGTTAGTTTGGAAGTACTGTTGAATTCGATTTGTATTTTTTAAATCACACTAAAAGGGTTTTCCCCCATTTAACTTGTATCTTATAATGCAAACAGAACCCGACAACACACATATTTCAGCTGCAGAATTAGCAACTTCAAGTTTCTTACCTCTTTACTATCACCTTCCTTCAGATAGAGTTTAAAAATTCTAAGGACTTTCACCAATGATTCTGTGGACGTGGAATACCTTCCCATGACTTCCAAAACTTCGTCTTCGCACCCTTCAATGCTGGCGCATCCTTTCGCAAAAGAGATGCACATGGATTCGAAGTACAGGATCTGGTGGGCAAGAAAGATGGCCAAGTCTTCAGCACTCTGTCTGGACATAGACTTAGACAGAGGATCTAACCTCAACAGCTGAATGATGTTGTCTGTATCCAAACACTGGAAAGGAATAAAGAGGAACGTTTTAGAGTTAGCATATAAAAATACAGATATAAATCATCCAGTAATTCCCTTTTTTGAAAATTATTTGATTTCGAAAACTTTTAATCTTGATCAAGAGCCTTACTGAAATTAATAGACAATTTTTAAACGGACAGGGCTGTTCTTCCCTCGACTTTCTAGCATATTTTCTGAATCGGAGCCCTTTGTGTTTATTTAGTCGCACACTGAAGAGAATCTTGTAAGCATTTTGGAACATTTCCTCTTTTCTCATTTACAGCATTAGATATGTTATTCCTAAGTTTGTTGAAAGTTCTAACAATAATTTTACCATTTTCTTTTTTTCTCTTTTAACAAACAGACACAAAGGACAACGAGTTCGAATTTTTGACGATTACAATACTTTCTCTTTGTATACTTCGTACACGAGAAAATAAAAAGAGATTATAATATTACCCAAATGAAAGTAGTATAAAACTGTTAGGCAGTTTTTTTAGCAAACAGGTTAAAGTGTTTTTAAAATCTTTAGCCAAGGAATGGGTAACAGAAATTATTGAAATTACCAGATGAATTCTCTTAAAAAGATGACAAAATTATAATCATGGCATTTCAGCGCAAAAAATGGCATCTCAAAAAATTCCAGACATTTGAAAAAGAGATGAATATAGTTTCTAAAAATAGAAAAATTTTATTCTTTATCAGTAAACAGTTTATACTTCATTGGCATGACTTTTTAGAAATTTCTATCCGAAAAAAATTGCACTTTTAATGTACCATCATAGAAACGACAATGAGATATAAAATTTGAAATACGTTTACTTTTCATAGCATCCGGCAACTGCACTTGTTGATTTAAGGTAATGCAGGACAATAAATCACTCCTAAATTACTCTTTTATGATTTCTATACATTTCAAAGAATGTTCATTAGAACAATGTGCAAGATTCCATAAAATTCTCCGAGAAAAAAATATATTTTCCTGCGCTACATAATAAAATATAAAAGGATCATAAATAATAATAAAGCGGTTCCTACAAAGGTAGGAACTGTTCGTGAACTCAGAAAATGTGTGTGACTGAAATATTTTTCAACCATTTTCGACTTTGAGGATGATTAATTTCGAACTTGTTTCAGCAAACTGAATTTTCAGCATTTAATTATGATTAACCCTGAAAAATTTTATGACTCGTGAACTCTGAAATTTGCTTCACTGATATATTTTTCAACCATTTTAGGCTTTGAGGATAGTTAATTCCGTTTGTTTCAGGAATTAATTTTAATTATTTAATACATAATCAAATAAAAACGACACTTGAAGCAATTAAAAATCTCAAATTAATTCTGAAATTAACAATAAAAAACACTTATTGACCGGAAATGCCAGACACCCGAGTTCAAACCGTTCGTCCACAAGATATCCAAAACATTTTTGTAAAACTTCGAATGGCTGAAATAGCAATAAATAAATTTTTTAACGCTCCTAGTTTACCGTTATCTTCAGACAGTAATATATTTTTTTATAAACTTCACAAGAAATAACTTAGTCAAAAACATATGGAATGCTGGATGAATCGTAGATTCTTAGCTTTCATACTCTTGAATGCACAGAGCTTACAAATTATAGTTCCGTCCTTTACATACAGAACTTAACAATTTTTTTAACTAAAGTTTCCAGCTTTACTTAATTTTTCTAAAAATGCTTACATAAGATAAATAAATGAAGATTATCTCACAGTTAGATCCTTAAAAGTATTATTTTACTAGCCGCCTTCGGTGACCAGCTTGATCGCCAGAAAGAAAATTTCAACTGAATCTCTTATGCATAATTTTATATTCATGGTTCCCTTAACAAAGTAGTTTTAAACTTCAAATTGCTAAAGACATTTAACCCTTGTTCTTTTCGTAGCCTTACACTTGTTCAGCAGCATGCTAATTGGCTTAAAACACGCTGACAAAAAGAATTAAAACATAGCAACGATAATCTTTCAGTTTACTGAATTACTTCAATATATACTTCCAATCTTGAGGACTTCCTTTACAGATTTCACAGAAAAATTGATCAAATAAAAGAAGAAAGTAAAATCCAGTTAGATATTTTTTTCAGCTTTCAACAATGGAAGAGAAACACGCAATTAAATATTTGTTTAAACAATGAAAACGGTTTGAATTGCGATGCAACAATGAAAAGTATTGTACATTATACCAAAAATATTTTTAAAAATTTATTAAAATTAGAGAAAAAAATAGTACGACAACTTAATTGATATCATTGAAAAGATCATTTTTGTAAATATTCAGATGGTGTAGAAATAATTTTCGTGCTGTAATATTTTCGGAAGTTATTAAGGCTTAACTTTTAATAAATTAAAATGTCAAAAAAAACGGCTCCGAGGTGCACATTCGCACCCTCAAAAGTATGCTTGTGCCAAATTTCGTTGCTCTAGGTCTAGCGGTCTGTAATGTAGAGCGCCAACACATAGACACACACATTTTCCTTTATTATTAGTAGAGATTTAGGTATTGCAAGGGCTTATTAGAAGTAATACACTTCATGGAGATAGGAGCCGAAAAGAGAGAACAGAACAGTTTACAATAAAACTTACTTAGAAGTTCACGGGCAGATCTATGAGTTTTCAAAAAAAAAAAAAATTATTTTCAGATTTAGAAATATTACCAAATGAATTTGAAAGAAACAATTAAACACATCGGAAATGATTGGAATAGTTTCGTCCTAATTTTTGATCCAATCATATCTGATGTAATTTACACTCAGCTTAATCACATTTATTGATTAAAATATTCAGAAAAACTGCATCATCGTGAAATTAAAAGCATCAGCAATAAATTCTAAACATGTCAGTCCTCTGAAATTGAAATGTCTACATCAGCTTTACTCGCCAGATTTTCGACTGAATTTCGGAATGATAGTTTATTTCAGCGTTAGCAGAATTTATCATTTCTTACCTTTTTATAAATAAAAACATTTGTCAGATTTGGTGAGTTTTTCACGCCTCGCCCCTTTAAGAAAGAACAGCCTATAGGTTGAAAATTACGGCCAAAAATCTAAGTCTATTAAGATAATTTTCTGCAGTTTGTCATACAATATCGATCACCTAGGCACAAAAGCGAATATTCAGAACATAACACAATTCAAAAACCGTCTATTTTTAGAGAGAGCAAATCAATAAGCAAGCGTAGACATGAGGAACTATTTACATCAATTCCCCGTAGACCAACCATCACAATGCTCAGACGATTTTTGGGATCACTGAATCCTGACCTCGAACGATATTATTCTTCCTGGTGCTGCTGATGTAATTTCTTCTCCTTTTTCGAGTTAAAAGGTAGGAAACAGTAAAAAGAAATGAGAAGTAATTACTTTTAGCACCAGCCGGCGTTTTATTTTTAGCCGTCGAACATTAAAGGCCTTTGAACTGACCCATCAAGGGAGAGGTGACGCCTGAGTATAGTTTGGTTGCCAAAGCAAATGGAATTAATACTCCTTTCAAAATCGATTTCCGGGGTGTTTATCGATTCTTTCTGTTAGTATAAGTGTATCGATTGATGCAGGAAAGCTTTAAAAATAGTGAAAAGGTGTAAAAGGGTTGGAGAACGTAATGCATGGAAGCTGAACTCTCAAAATAGTAACATAAACCAGGAAGGCATGCTCGTTTGTTTGTTTATTAAAATGAACATATATATCATAATTTAAATCACATCAAATGTTTAAAAATAAGTGTTGTTGACTCTTTTAATATTAATATTTCAATATTTTTAAAAACATAGAAAAGTCACAAAAATTTATTTAGAATTTATAAGTTAAATAATGACTTATGACGGTCAATAACTTTCTCTGATGAAAAGGGATAAAACTTGATTGATCTTGATGGCACAAAATAACATTGGCATGATTTGGAAACACATATTTTCCTCTCAAAACTTCAATTAGGAGGTAGATCTGTTACGACATGAAACTACTTTTCATTTAAGACCATGAAGTCTCGTGCATTTGTTTCTGGAAAAATGAATTGTCCGTTTTTTGCAAGTTACAACTATTACGGAAGGGAAGATATGGATCTACTGAAGGAACAAGATGTGAATCCACAAAATTCGTACAAAAAAAATTATCGTTCTAGACTAATAATATTCAAACGATCCAGACTAATAATATTCAAACGATCCAGACTAATGACATTTATATCCTATTGAGAACTCGTGGAATGATGTAGTATGATAAGTTTATCAAGATAGAAGGTTTTCTCTTCGCTGAAGAACTGAGATCCAATACTGAAGATGACTGGTAACAAAATTAGTTTAGATTTAAGTTAAAATTTAATATTTTCCCGGAAAGTACGGATATATCAAGTCGCTGTAAGTAATGGATAGTTCTATAAGAAATATTTAAATACTAGTTCATGGATTATTATATAATTTTCCTTTGGAAGGCTTTAAAGTTTTTACACAGGCTAAAATAGTGTTTTTTTGTATAGTTGCTTTTTATTTCGTAATAAAATGCTCAGATTCATTTTTTTTACTTTTTTATTAGCATTTCAACTTTATAATATTAAAATATAGTTTCTATCTTCTTATTTTAAATTCATCGATAATCTTAAAATTTTTTTGCTGGCATCAAAGTTTTTATACAGCGAATCAATAAATTTCTAGGCAATGAATTGTCTTTTTTTCTGATGATGTAATTCCGAAACATACCGTTCCAACAAGCGAAAAAAACCATGTTAAATGTGAAGGTCTGAACACCGCATGTTGATGAGGTACCTCATAACTAGACAATAGAAGAGAGGATGACGCAGACGTTTTGAACACCTGTTAAATTTGCATAATGAGTTTCAATAAAATGCGCACTGCCCAAATATTTACAAATGGTGCCTTGTTCTATGCGCTGCCCTTCTTTATATAAGGAACGAAACACTGGCCTTCACCTGTGGCTGGACAAACCGTCACCGCCCACAAAAAGAGTAAGTCACACTTGCAGGAAGTGAAAAAAGAAGTGATAAAATTTGCATTAAATACAAATTCATGATCTGTAATTACACCGTGATTAATAGCACTGTATAAAATGACAGGATGATATTTCACAAGTATCCTTTGATATATGAGTCTTTCTGCACAACTGTTTTGATTCCTGCATAAATATTATTACAACCATTAAATTGATATATACAATATCTAATTTCAAATAGAAGACTCCATCGCTTTTGAGTTAAAGTGCGCAATCGCGGGAAGAAGTAATAGCTATATATATATGATCCTTACTCATAAATAATTAATTAAAGCGTAACGGAATTCCGCGACATCACATGATAAAAGTAAGTGCGCATGTTCTCTAACATCTAACTGTAGGTTGTCTGTGTTCGTTCTCCACCTTTTCACGTTCACTATGGATTCTATCCATTGCGAACATTTTTTGAATAATATCCTCAAAGCTAAGAACACATTAAATTGCAACTCCTAAAGAACACTTAAGTTCAACTTATTTGGAAGTAGTGGTTCTAATTCCAACTGGTTTAGCAATAACTGGCCAAGCCTATGAGTGAAGGATTATATTGTTATCAGAATAGAATACATGTTGTATTCTTATGGAATGAACTAATCCATGTTGACGAGTTACACACAAAATGCGGCGTGCTGACTTGATTATTGTACGCATTACGCATCTTAGGGGAAGAAAGATTTGATCACGAGTCCTTCAGTTACGGACTTGACTAGATATATTAGCTCAAAAAGGCATAAAAACCACGAACACCAAAGAAATTTTCACGATATTGTTACAAACTGAAGTGACAGTAGAGGTGAGGATCTTTCGTCCAGAGGTGTTTCCAATACTTTCGGAAAACTCTCCGAAATTATTGGAAATACCTTTGAACGTGAGAAGTAAAACAACAAATAAATCATTACACATAACAATTCAAAAACGTATAGTCTGCATCAGTTTATTTTGCATAAAATTGCACCATCTCGAAATTGGCCAAATATTTTCTTAAGAGCTTCACGAGAAAAGTGCACTTAAACTGTTTGCCATATCGTTTAGTTTGAAAAACCAAAAAGATGTTGGAAATCTCGATAACGAAGTTAGTGGGGTCGCAACTACAGTCAGACATCTTGCAGTTACCATTATACTGATAACACATTCTCGGCTACCAGATCAAAGAATCGCGGATTCGAAACCCGTTTTCATCGAAACTCCAACGCGTACGCAGGCCTAGAGCACGTTTAAATCCGTCGGGGTAAGAATTCTAATGTCAATGCATCATAGAAGTTTAGACGGAACGGAACTGGCTTCGGCATATTTATCCTCTGGCCAAGGATCCAGGTTTCGAAGTCCATCCAAAATTAGCTCAAATATATATTTAAAACAAGGCTTTAACCCAGCAAATAAAATGAAATTTTCAAGCTTAAGTGCTTAAATTTATCTAATATAACTTTTACGGAAGACAAATAAATTCCAATTTAAAATATTTAACCACTTATCTACTTTTGAAGAGTCAAATTCCTGATATTTATGTTTGGCACAAGATTCTAATGACAAGCATATTCAATGCTGTTTTCTTTTTCGTTCAAGATTCTAATCGTGAGTGAGACTCGTGATATTCATGACTGATTAAAAAACCTTATCATGAATGAGACTCATCTGAATACGTAAGGGGACTGATATTAAAAAGTTGGGGGAGGGAGACAACAAACGTTGAGTTCATCAAAAAAAAAGGAACAGAAGATAGATAATAACTAAAAATGCATGTATTGCACAAAATAACGACACACATTCCAAGGAATAATAAAATATATGCTCACGACTCGGAAAAGAAAGGCTAGATTGGATTTCAGAAAATAAATCATTACATGATACAGGAAATCCCGCAAGGAAACCGAAATATTTCAACACAAGTGAACGTATTTCTTCAACATAAATTGTATTAGGTAGATTTTTGTACAGCGAGAGTGAAAGTTGATTTACAGTAGACGACAAAATTTTATGTTCATTTCAGCCTCTAATGTATAATGCAATAAATCAGCAGAAATCACCAAATGGAGAACAATAGATGAAGTCAGCGGTATCCCCCCGGAACCAAAGAGAAAGGTACAAAAATTATACAAAGAGATCAAAGAACCAACAACTACAATGCATTTCTACTTTCCGATATGAATTTTTCAGGTGCAAACCTCAATTCTTTCACCACAATTTTACACATGACGGTGAGGATATCATGTGACATAACAATACAAGATATGTACAATATTTTTAGGTTAATGCTGTGGCCCAGATCCAACTATCATTTTTACGTTGAACTAGAAAATTTCCATAGATTTTTGATGGCCCTAATTTCGCTCGATGTTTATGTGTGATATAACCAATACTAAAGGTGCATTGCACGATATATCGTCAAGGAAAATATATTCAATAAAATAATTCTTAAAACAAATAATTTTTTTAAAAAACTCTCAAAAATTATCTTAATTATTTTCTAAGATCATCTGAGCATAATACAAAGACTCATGATTCATTTGGCATAATTTAGGCGATTAGACGTCTCGAATTAACCAGGACAATCCCGATTCTCGATCGATTCTTTTCCCAGATTCAAAAGGTCGTTCAATTTTGAATTACACATCGCGGGCCTTCCAGTTTTATACTTATCAATGAATAGTTCATACAAAAGAAGAGATTAAAAAGAATTGAATTTTTTAAAAATAAACTTCCGATGAGTTTTCTTTTTACTACACAAAAATACTATTAACCTAATATGATCTATGTGGATGAGTAAGCCCGAAGAATAAAATTGAAAAAAAGCAATAGAAAAATGTTTCATTATCTCGTCATGTTTTCCTTTATAACTAAACATTTCATCTTTTCATATTATTGTTCATATGAGTTCAATACGTTCCGATTTAGATTCTGTTCTTTTACAAAGAGATCTTGATTGTCTTTTTAAGTGGTGCATAGACAACAGATTACACTTGAACATTGACAAATGTAGTGTTCTTAGTTACACTCGAAAGGCTCAACCTTTAATTCATGTATACAAAATTAACAATCTTGTTTTATCACGCTCAAATACAATCACTGATCTTGGTATCATCTTTGACTCCAAACTTGATTTTTCCCAACATATCGATATCATGGTCTCTAAGACATATCGCAGGCTTGGATTTCTTAAGCGTAGAACCAGAGAATTTTCCAGTGAACTTACTCTCAAGGTCTTGTATTGCGCTCATATTCGTTCGTCGGTCTTTAGTATTATCTGGAATCCCAATTACAGAAACAAAGTAAATTGATGACGAATACAGAACAACTTTTGAGATGAAAGGATATTTACTTTACAAAAAATGGATTTTGCCATGATATATCTTCTGCTCTGCGTAATATTTTATTATTACCTAGTTTATCCTCAGACAGAAGGATGTTTCTGCGCTTTCTTTTTTTTATAAGGTTATTAATGGTTCAATTAGTTGTAATGATATAATGAGCTCAATAAATTTCAACTGTGCCGCCCTGATTTTAAGAAATAGGTTCCATTTCCAAATTTAGATTCAAAGATTTAATTATACTATGGTACTCGTTATACAGGTTTTATAAAATTTTTAACACATTCTCTGATGGTGTTTTAATATGTCTCTAAGTGCTTTTAAGTCGAAATGTTTGCATCTTTTAAATACATATTATGTTTTTATTTGCCTTTCTACAACATTTTAGATTTTTATGCTATTTAGTTTTCAAATCTTCTTAACTGTAAGTATTCAGTTTGGACGCCGTGTTTGGATTTATTTTATCTTAAATTTGCATTTTTTTTAATCTCGTGTCTGTATTTACGTTTTTAAATTTTAAACTCCTGGTGTATTTTTTGTAAACTCCATGTTGCGTGTTTTTTGACCATACTTTTGAAAATTAACTTTAAATTAAAAAAAATACAGCTTTTAGTGTCTT
>BGPR01031570.1:0-15869 GCA_013235015.1 Araneus ventricosus | reverse complement strand
CCAAAGCCCCGGATTTTATCCCATCCCTGAGTTTTGGAGTGTGCTATTTTGAAACTCAGAAAGTTTGATTCCTTCATGAGAACCACTATATTAAGGAGTTAGTGCTCGATCTGTATAATTATCGAAAAGTGCCTTGCGGATTTTGTCACTGCGTTTGGAGCGTCCCGTCTTGAAGCCCAGAAAATTTGGCCTCTTTATAAAAACCACTGTGTTAAGCAATTATTGTTTCATGCAAAATTTGAATGATTACTGACATGCGCCTGGCTACCATCCCGAATTGCATCCCACATTGAAGCCAGAAAGTCTAGTAACTTTATTTTTGGTCTCTTTATGAGAACCACTATATTAAGGAATAGATGTTTGATGTAAAACCTGTATAGTTATCGGAAGATTCTATACAGATGCTATGAGATCAAATGCTATAATAGTCTCTGAGTTCCGGAGCGCCCGGTGTGAAATCCAGAAACTCTCGTTCCTTTATGAGAACCACTATATTAAGCAATTAGTGCTCGATATAAAGCCTGTATCATTAGTATCATTATCGAAAGGTGCCAAGCCAAAGCCCCAGATTTTATCCCATCCCTGAGTTTTGGAGTGTGCTATTTTGAAACTCAGAAAGTTTGATCCCTTTATGAGAACCACTATATTAAGCAATTAGTGCTCGATATAAAGCCTGTATCATTAGTATCATTATCGAAAGGTGCCAAGCCAAAGCCCCGGATTTTATTCCATACCTGAGTTTCGGAGCGACCCATTTTGAAGCTCAGAAAGTTTGGTCCCTTCATGAGAACCACTATATTAAGGAGTTAGTGCTTGATCTGTTTAATTATCGAAAAGTGCCTTGCGGATTTTGTCACTGCGTTTGGAGCATCCCGCCTTGAAGCCCAGAAAATTTGGCCTCTTTATAAAAACCACTGTATTAAGCAATTATTGTTTCATGCAAAATTTGAATGATTACTGACATGCGCCTGGCTACCATCCCGAATTGCATCCCACATTGAAGCCCAGAAAGTCTGGTAACTTTATTTTTGGTCTCTTTATGAGAACCACTATATTAAGCAATTCGTGCTCGATATAAAGCCTGAATCATTAGTATCATTATCGAAAGGTGCGTAGCCAAATCCCCGGACTTTATCCCATCCCTGAGTTTCGGAGCGTGTCATTTTGAGACTCAGAAAGTTTGATCCCTTCTTGAGAACCACTATATTAAGGAGTTAGTGCTTGATATAATACCTGTATAATTACCGAAAGATGCCTTGCCGAAGTTCCGGATTTTGTCACTGCGTTTGGAGCGTCCCGCCTTGAAGCCCAAAAATTTGGCCTCGTTATAAAAACCACTATATGAAGCAATTATTGTTTCATACAAAATCTGAATAATTACTGACATGCTCCTGGCTACCATCCCGAATTACATCCCACATTAAAGCCCAGAAAGTCTGGTTACTTTATGAGAATTAATTAACTATAATTCCATAATAATAATAAAAAAAACCTGAATAATTATCGACACGTGCCTAGCCAACGTCCGGGTTTGAAGCCTAGCAAGTCTGGTTATTTTATGAGAACCACTATATTTAGCAATTACTCCTTAATATACAACCTGAATAATTATCGACACGTGCTAACTTAATTTTCACAGACGAGCCTCCAGTAACGCGTTTCAAGGTTACACAGCATCCATAATAACACGATATTAATAGCGTTATGGTAATAAACTCGTTTCATGAGCCCAAGTTCTCACTGTCCATACATGTTCGCGGCACAAAAGGAGTCAGTGTCACTGACATCGTGTACTTAGCCGATTTTTTCTCATGAGGTTATGGTCAGTGGGTCAGAAAGTGAGAAATAGTATGATGGAGGGCACTTCTTGAATGGAGTTGAAGTTCAAAAGGCCATCCTGATACTTTATCGTTACTTTCTAAGTATAAACATTTTTTCTTCTTCTTTGGACAATGATGCCTGCTAATATGAGAAGGTTTCTTAAAATAAGACTATTACCATGCTGAATTGCAGCTGGTTTGGGATTTTATAGTCAATACGTGGATGAAATTGTGTTGGTTGAGACATTATTAAATTTCTGTCTGCATGTAGTTTTCGCTAGGTCAATGGTTGCATTAAAATGATTGTTTACGATTCTTATGGTGTAGGTCTATTTTAAAACTGAATGTTTGGAGAACTGGTTTTAAATTTTGTTGAGAGACTTTTGATCTGAATTGAATAATTTGCAGGTCTACGTATATCTAAGAATCTTGCTTACACTTAAAAGCAAGAATTACTTGATATAACATACATACCATGCCAAACAGAATTTGAATTTATTTTTCTTTTATGTCTGTTCAGGATTAGAATGCAATTGAGTCATTGACTGCATTAATCATGAGTCAATAATATCAAAATACTGGGAGTTTTAAAAAGATTAATAATCTCTTAAATCAATGATTAATTTTTTTTACCTTAATATGACTTTAATTGATTCTTGCCATTTCTTCACTCATTGTGCAAATACCCATTTAGAATGTCAAAACAACATGAACGCAGTGTTGAAACAAAATTTACCGTTTGGTTTTCTTTCAATGAAAGATTAAATTGTTATAAAATGTTATGAATGAGCGTTGTTATAAACATTTTCACTCCATTACTTCTCGAGAAGTTATTTTCGACTTTGAGCAAAGACAAATGTATTTCTACTAATGATAAAGGAGAATGTGTGTGTCTGTGTGTTGGTTCTCTGCAGGGCATACCGCTGGACCTAGAGCTACGGAACTTGGCACAAACATACTTTGGAGGGTGGGAATGTGCACCTTGGAGGCCTTTTTATAAAATTTTACTTAAGATTTCAATTAATTAAAAATTAATCAACATTTTGGCGTTTTTCCTTAATAACTTTGGAACATATTGAAGCACAAAAATTATTTTTGCAACATATCAAAGTGCAAAAAATTACCTTTTCAATGATATCAATTAATTTTCCGTCCAATTTTTTCTCTAATTTAAAAAAAAATTTAAATATATCTTTTGGCATAATTTACATTACTTTGAAACGCAATTCAAATCGTTTTCATTGCTTAAACAAACATTTATTTGCGTGTTTCTCTATCATTGTTGAAAGCTAAGGTAATATCTTAATGTTTAATGATATGTTTTAATCAGCGTATTTTCATACAGCTAACATGCGACTGGAAGTAAAATGTGCCGCCCCATTTTAAAGTTAAAATCAAATGCATATTTTGCAAGAGGAATAAGAATGAAATTGATGCCTACAATGTGCAATTTGATGTTTCATGACACAGCCAATCATTTGTCTCTATTAAGGTCGTTCAAGCAGACAACGAACAGAACAGATGAAAATCTACTGAAAGAACATGGGTTAAATGTCTATCGCAATTTGGAATTTAAAATTGTTAAGGGAACCATGAATATCAAATTATGTATAAGAATTGAAATCATATTCCCGGCGAACAAGCTGGTCGCCGAAGGCGGCTAGTTGTTAATAAATATCGCAGTAAGCTTGAAGCAGCTACAGTCATGAGATTACATCTATCTTCATTTGTACCTAATTTTATAAAATTCTTCCCCATAAAACAAGCTAGATGATCGTATTGAGATTTTCTTCCATTTGAATAGTTGATAATCACGAGGAGGAATTGTTAGCTCTCATCATAAGTTAATGGGAAATTATTTAAATACCGTTTTAATTTGTTAGGACGTGAACTAATACTGTTATAAAAAATGGTATAAAATATAAAATCAAAAATAAATCCTACAAATGTTTTTAATTTAACTGAAGCCGTTTGATTCTTAAGCTAATCCCAGCCTTTAACATCTCTCTCTATATAAAAGTCAATGCTAGTGTGTGTGTGCGAGTGCGATGTTTAGATGCAAAATACTTACAGCACTGAAATTTGGCACGCAGGTGACTCAATGCACCTCGAAGTCCGAATTTTAAAATTTAATCTAGAACATTTTTTATTTAATATTTTGTGGTATTTTGGGTGATTTTTCATACTCATTTCTCCATTACCATTTTTCTAATAATCGCAGTAAGAAAATAGATGAACCATAAGAATACATTTCGCACATCCTAATACATTTTGCGTTCATATTTTGTTAGTCATTAGTCCACGGGCAACGCCGTTCGCGTACTGCTGGTTATTTCTAAAAACATTTTTGTCCGAAGGAATGGTTGCACTGAAAAATAAAAAGACTAATCAAAGATTACGGGAGAAAATAAAGATTGGGAATTGCTGCCCTGGAGACTGATAAGCATTCAGTGGCGTACCTAGGAGAGGGGCTACGCGGGTATAGATGCTCCAGGCGCTAATCTTCGGGGGCTCAGCAATGTAGAATTATTTTTTGTTCCACTTTTCTAAAACTTTAAGTATACATGTTAAGAAAATTTTACCCCCCCCCCCCCCGTCCCCCCCCCGGGGGGGGGGGCTATGGGCCTGCAGACCCCCAGAGCTAAGCCAGAGTTCTTGATTTTATTTAAAATCACTACAATTCTTTGTTCTTAATTTTCCCCTTTAAAAAAACATTGCTTTCTGGTTTGAAAATTTTCCTATTTTTCTAGTCATTCCACTTGTACTTGTAACGTTGACGCGGTAGAAGACATTTCTTGGCTAGTTATTTCATTGTATTTTTATTAAATTATTGAAAGTATTGCATTGTTCTTTATGATTCTTACTGTCAGGTGAATATTGTCTGTTAAGTCAAAGTGTTTTGGTTTACATAAGCCATGAGTTTTGACATTCGTCATGACGATACAAAGTTTTTATGACCTCAGCCCCCCAAGAGTGAAATCCTGGATTCGCCACTGATGGGCACTGATTCTCTCCTCTAAAGGGCTTATTCTTATCGTAGAGCATGTGAGACAGCTTTTATAGAAATGAATATATTTTATGAATTTATTTTATAGAAATGATTTTTTTTATAGAAATGAATCAGCTTTTATGAAAGGTTTTCATTTTGTTTATATAATTATTAGATTGCAGCAGATGGATTGGATTTGTCAGTTATTTTTGTATTACTTTACTCCAGTTTTGCTATCCTTCCCATCAAGTTTAATTCTTATTATATGCTATACAAATCGTCGCTGTTATATCAAAATTTCGTATGTTGAAAAGCACACACAGCAAATCATACAATATTTTGATTTGTGAGTCATTTTTGTATTACGTTACCCCTATTTTGCTATCCTTCCCATCAAAATGATTAATTCGCATTATCGCATATCGTCGCTGTTATATCAAAATGTCGTATGTCGAAAAGCACACAGCAAATCATACAAAATTTTGATTTGTGAGTCATTCTTGTATTACAATACGCCAATTTTGCTATCCTTCCCATCAAAATGGTTAATTAGTATTATATGCGATACATATCGTTGCTGTTATATCAAAATATTGCATGTCGAAAAGCACACACATAAAATCATATAACATTTTGATGCACACAGCAAATCATACAACATTTTGATGCAACATTTGGATTTGTGAGTCATTTTTGCATTACGATACGCCAATTTTTCTATCCTTCCCATCAAGGTTAATTCGCTTTATATGCGATACATATCGTCGCTGTTATATAAAAATGTCGTATGTCGAAAAGCACATACAGCAAATCACACAACATTTTGATGCAACAGCTGGAGCCAAAAGAGACATATGGCATTTTGTGACAATAATCACATGCAACATTGTGAAAGTAGATATTGCTAACCTATACACATGTTTTGAATCGATAAAATTTTTCGGTAAATTTGACTTACGGCATTTTGATATAGCAGTGACCTTATGCAAATCCTCCATGCTTGAAATTATGGCATTTACCCAATTATGCTTAATCTTCTTAAAAAAGGATGAAATATCACACGTAGATAGGCCGTTATATTCGTATCGGAATAAGCATAACATTTTGAATTGTTTTAAAATTGAACCAGTGATGATTTTGTGTTATGCAATTTAAATTAGTCACTTTTTAGACATACTGTTATTTACTTCTAACCTTTTGCGAAAACTCTGTCTATGCTATAAAAAAAACTGGTATAATTGCACCAACTAGTTGTTGGTAGCTTGTATTTAGTAATATATCTTCTCTTGACAAACAACACCACCTACGTCAACTTTCTGAAATTTCAAAGAGGGGGGGAAAATGAATATTTCGAAACCAATAACGAATATTTCAGAATTTTTTACATCTGATATCAACATGAGACCGTATATTTCACTTTCTACAAGATGTGAAACATACGGTTTTTTCTTCCTCTTTGAAATTTCAAAAAAATTGAATTAAGTGGTGTTGCTTGTTAAACGACGATATAAAAAAAGTAAATCAGTCCATCTATGTTTCATTTTAAATATCGCGAATTATCAACTGTCGCAATCGATACTCATTTTTTCATCTCTTGGTGTGCATACTTTAAAGAAACAATAAAATCAGCAATAAATGTCAAAATTAATTTTCTGTGCCTTCTCTTAATTGCAACTGATTTTTAAAAATTCCAATGCTTTCAGAATTAAAGAAATAAAATTATAGCTATACTTTAATTTATTACTAATAGATGGCGCCAGCAAAACTCTTCGATCGTACTGCAGGTCTTTAATGGAATTCGCTTCGGTAAATAATTTACAGTAATTAAAAAAAGAAACAAAATGTGGTAAAAATCTCCCAGAAGAGAAGTTTGTGTGTGGAATCAGAAAATTCTAGATTCATTGGTTTCTGGAAAGAATCATTAGCACATCCTTATTTTTTCTCCTATATTTTTACTAACTTATAAATGTGTGCCATTAAAAATGCATTTTAATTAATTTCAGATATGTGTGTGAACTGAAAAAGTGACTCAACTTACTTGGACAACATATATTGCTTTTATTGTTGGACGTTACATCTTTTATTAAAAATCTTTCTATGGTTCCAGCTTTACATAAATTTCTCAAAGTTGTTTAAGATGAAAGCTGTTAACGGAATCAGTAATCACTTTATATTTATTATGCATGTTAATTAACTTCTCATAATAATCATCAAAGTCAAAGTAGGTTTTCGATTTGATGGAAAATTCACGAGTTCGTTTTGTAGCCGGACTCCTGATATTAACTTGCTTCAGAGAAGAAATATAATCCGTTAAACTAAAATGTTTTTCGTCTGCCTTTGTAACGGTGATAGTATCTGCAGACGGCATTTTACCAATCTTCTCAGATCTCTGTCGCAGTGAACTCGCATATGGTTGTGATTTTTCAGATGTTTTGGGGAATCGTTTATCAGTGCCTTCTTCAACAGTGTGATCAATCATTACCTCAGCAACTGTGACATCCACATTAGGAGATTTTCTATTCTGGGACAAATTCGGAATGTTTTTTCTATTTAGAGTTTCATTCAGGACGCTGTCCAAGGAATAGTCACTATTTCTACGGTCAGTATTAGTACTTCTCCCTTTTTTCTGATGACCTGTTGTGTCCACTGTGCGAGTTCTGTTAATCATCATTCGTATACGTCCTGGACTGGTTTGATTTCGAGTCCAGGATCTGTTTCCACTGTCCGTCGTTTCCGAGCTGAACCCAGCTCCCTCATCAATGACTTGAAGAAATTTGACGTAAGTGTTAACAGGTTCCGTCTGCGTAGCAGGAGTCATTATAGCTCCTGTAGGCATGTGCAAAGTATCTGTACTTCCGCTGTGAGGATACTGAAGCTCTGCAGGGATAGCATTCCTTATTTTGAAAGCGCAATCTAATAATTGGTGTAACTTCTCTTTCAACATATCGGATTTATTTTCTGGCTTGTTTGTTACTGTATGCTCAGCATCTGGTGTTGTATGATTACCACGCCTGGAGAAAAATGAAAAAATCCGATTAACAAATAAAAAATGGTGTTCATATCAGCATGATAATTTTCATAAGCTGGATACTCTCTGTAAATTATGTGATGGGTCATGCACCATGCAAAAATTTTTCAACCCCTGTACAGGGCAGATAATTAAACTTAGAGCCACCAAATATATCACGTAGTTGCTTCTTGGATATTTCTCACTAAGAAAAGGTTTTTCAAGATTTTAATTAGATTTCTAATCAATTAAAGGATGCCATTGCTGAGAAGTTAGGGGGCTGAAAAGCGATTTTCAACCCCTAACTTCGACTTTTTTTAACGCAATTACTAATATAATAGTCCAGATCTCTCGGTAACGCTTTGACGTCACCAACAATAAAACTCGCACCATAGCACCGACGTTAAACAGCAATATTTCATTGTTAGAGAACCTAAATTTCAGTAATTTTAAATTTAAAAGGGTAATTGTTGTTCTAATTTCAAATTTAATAGCTCTAAAATAGTGAAATAAAATTTGCTCTCCATTAATATATAAGTTATATCGTTATGATCAATAGTTTCCGATAAATTTTAAATTATATCAATCGTATATTTCAAATTAATTTCCGTTTTTTAATAGAAAGTAGTAAATTACGTCAGTGGTATATCATGCGCGTGATATAGTTTGGACGCCACGATGCATCTGATTATTTATTGCAATCGTGATGATATAATTTGATAATATTTTTTGGCAACGTTTGACAAGCAGAGAAGTGCTTTGTTTTGATTAGAATCTCGAAAAGAATTCCTTTGAATTTTTAACTTTTGTCTCACGTTTGACAAGCTGAGAATTTCATGGTTATTGAATTATAATAAAATTGTTAAACAACGAAAAATACTTCACACGTAATGTTGTTTACCAAGAGGTTTTTGAATAAAGAAATATGTAAATAAGAAAAATATTTCCTGTCATGAAACATGTGTTTATTTTATTTGTTTTCAATCAATGTTAAACATTTTTCTTGCATATGTATCTATTTAAACACGTTAGATTTGACGGGAAATCTCTCGAATGAAGAGGCAATTTGCACCCGTCATACCATGACGGGTAATTTTCTAGTAATGTTTATAAGCCGGATACTGTCTCTAAATTGCGCAATGCACCGTCATTAGTTATGCACGATGCAAATATCATTCAAAACGCTTTACAAACGTTTTGTAGCTCTAGGTCTAGCAATGGTGGACCTAGAGATAAAAAATTTGGTATGTAATTACTTATTGGGTACTGGGTGCTCACTAAGAATCGGTTTGGTCGTGAATGGCCGATCTAAAGTTCACCATTCACATCACTCCAGTCCATGCCTCTCCATTTTTCAGCGCATCTCTTTAGGTAGGTCATTCATGGCAACTCCTCGCAAACCGCAAAACCGTCCGTAACGGGTCACTCCTATACTCTACTGCATTTACTTCTCCCCCGCCTGTTCCGATTTCCTCTAGAGCGAGAGAGCCTATTGCCCTTCCCGCACGTATATACACAGGTCGCATTTCAGCATTCATGGCCCGGCAGTCCAAATGGAGTGCTTGGATTTCAAGACAATTTGGATATCCACACTTTCAGCCACACCACTCCAATTCTAATCAATTTTTGCACTGACGAATAGGTTTTGACGTGGAGCCGCCGAATTTGCGTGGAGCGGAGCGCTCGTGAATATCCTGCCTAAAGTTGGACATTCACCATTGATCTGTTCCAATCCATTTGGAGGGCTCCTTAGTAGACCGTTTTCACTTTCGGCCTATAAAATTTGGTGGGTGATTCACAGGTCGGACTGCGCCAACCGAACCTACGGCCAACCAGATCTCCTAGGCCACTGCACCTCCTCCTTCCCCCGCTTTCAAAACGGCCCTCCGCCCTGATTTCCCCAGAACAACTTCCACCCACTCCCCTCCCATTTTGGAATTTTCGCTCGGTTCCCCTAACCGACTATCGTATTTCAGTTTTATGGCGTAGTGGGCCGAATGAAAGTCCAACCCGGATGGAAATCCAACTTTTTCTCGGTCTGCTCCATTTTTCATAGTTTCTTATTGACAAAGGGATTTGGCATCCTGTGTTCCAAAAAAAGTGGAGTGACCTAATGGTGAATGTCCCGCTTAAAACTTTCTTCTCCCAAAGATTAAATACAGAAGTTCGAGGAAATTTCTACGCACACTCATCCAAACTGCCGACCGGAGATTTTTATTTTTGGAGTCAGGGGTGTGTCGTAGTGTAAAGGTAAAGTTGGAGATTATGTCAGGGAATGATGTCTTTATTCGATATCTAATTTTGTTTACCTACAGATGAAAAATGAAGTGCACTAATTTTTGACCTGCTGCAGTTTAGGGCACTAGTATTCAAAAATTTGAATTTTTCAAAATTACGATAATCAGATACTTACATCGGGGTCGGCGGCGTCCATAATGCCGGACATTCTACTGCATTTCTGTCGACATCCCCAGCGCTAGTAATTTCGTCAGATTTATTTCTGTGTGATCTCGAACTACCAGTATTTAGTTTAGGGAACAGATTTATTTCTGTGTGATCTCGAACTACCAGTATTTAGTTTAAAATCATGCTCCAAAGATTTTAAAATCGACTCCAAGCCTTCTATCAAGATGTTAGTCTGTTTTTTCAACTCTCCTAAAACAAGTGGTGGAAAAAAGTCGTGCATCGGATCCGTCTGAGCTAATTTTTCGGTGATTTGTTTCGAATTTTCATGCCTTTTTCTAAGAGAAATTCTGTTTCTGCCGGCATCTGAAAAAAATGATTTATTTTATTTAATTGTATCTAATATTTTTGCATGAAAATTCTAGAATATACATTCTTATACGATTTCACACTATGCCAAATTGAATAAAAAATTTCCTATATCACAATTAATTCTAATTTTATGCCGAGTTACATATCTGTCATTACCGTTGATTTGATTAAATGTAGAATAACCGTAGGTAATGTAACTGAGTGTCGATCCATTAGAAGAGATAAAGTTTCCATCAAATGGAGAGAAAATGGGCTGAAAGAGCCATTTTAGAGATGAAAAAAAAAAAAAAAAAAACAAGAGGAAAGAGAAGAGGAGATCTTCGGGTTAAATGGTCGAATGCGGATTGTTTCTTTTTTGGACAGTTTTAGATGATTTAGAATTAGAAAAATTGGATGTCTTTGAAGTAATGATTTTAATGATGCATGCATTGAACTATAAAGAGGTATGAGTAGAAGTTACAAGAGCATGGTTGCTTGTAATTATTGTTGTGTTCGACTTGTAAGAATAAATGGAACGCATGGTAAAGTGTCCAGTGGTTTCTGCTCTAATAGCAACAAGGATCATAACATGTAATTTTAAATACCTTTTTTCAAGAAGCAAATTACAATCTGGATTTTCTCATTGCAGTGTGTGTTTCAATGGTTTCAATTTTTTTTTTCATATCGAAAACTTTTGGTAGTTTCAAGATGTCACGGCAATATTGTCTTAGCATATAAAAATGCCTATTCTAAATCTTTTTCTTTACGGAATTCGTAGTATACTGATGGTTTCTTATGGCTGGAATTGTGTTAAATACTAGTATGAACGTAATACTTAAGATGCCATTTAATGTAATGTTATATTTGAATCGTAGGCGTTTTATGGAATATGCTTAATTTCTTAAAAAGATGGTGCTTGAATAAAGCTTAAATTGACTCAACTCCAAATCTAAGATCTTGAGTTTCTGCCAACCATTATCTAGCATATGTAATGAGTTTTAAAACTCTTGATATAAACCTTAAGAGGTAGTAGAATACATCTAGACAAGTGCAAATCAATGTATGGTCGTAACTCAAACGGTGAAATGCTAAAGACAGTAGCTTCTGTATCCTGAAATGATTGAAAACAAAAAGGGAAAAGAAGGTATGAAAGAAAATCAATAAATAAGTGGAACAGGCGCTTTTCCGTAATAAGAACGCAAATCGTCGCCAAGCTGAAATGTTAGCGTCATTCCGTTTTGGCGCCAACATGCATCACTAAGAAAGTTATCGCTAGAATTTGGCAGTTTTTGTCAGGGGTTCGATTAACGGAAAAGTACCGAGAAACGAGTATATCGAATAAATTACATAAACTGCCCAAAAGCATGACTACCATCAGTGACGCAAGCTTTTCACCGACGACGTAGTGATTGGTGTGGAAAACACCAGGACAGCTTATCTAGCTAACTTCTATGACAACTACAGAAATCTTGGGGTACTTTTCCGTTAAAAGAACCCTAATCGTAGCCCAGATGAAAAGCTGGCGTTATTTCATTTCACCACCCACATTCATCATTAAGAAAGGTATCCTATAGGTTTGTCGAATTATATCTAAGATTTGGTGGTCTGTCTATGGGATTTGGCGGTTTTTGTCTGTGGTTTGGTTAACGGGAAAATACCAAATCTGGAAACACAATCCTCATCAGAATCTCCGAGATTGTCATTTTAGAAGAAGTTTTACATTTGACTCCTAAGAGAGAGGTCCGGGCATGTGAATCGAATGATTACGTTGCCCACTTGAAAGGTCTGCCACAAGTGAGAAACACCATGTAGCACTTCGCTATCTGAGTTGCAACCATGAATTTAGTATTTGTTCTTATGACTCTCCTTAAAATTTGTACCAAAAGTTTTGAAACACCTTTGATATTCTAAAACTCTAATTTGTTATTTATTTCATAAATATTAGAGCTATTTGGGGACGGACCTCCTAATTTTGAAAAGTGGTCAAATGTCGAGGATGACACCAGATATAAATCACTTTTCCAAACCTCCACACTAAACCAGTGAGGTGAAAATTTGACCCCACTCATTTAACGTGCACTGGGGTCACCCACACGGTGCATATTCTGTAGAAATGAGTCTAGAACCCATGACTCTCAGGTCTCGAAACAGAGATTTCGGCACCGTGGCGCTCAAAGATTTAGTGGTAATTACTGATTTTTTTGCATTTATGAACTTCCAGAAGGAAATTCGTAAATTTATTTATAAAGCTTGATAATTCTTAGGTACTTACTTGATAAATTGACCGGAGGCGAACCTGAGGTGTCAGCAAAAGGCAGAGATGGATGTGAACTAGGACTGAAATAT
The DNA here is from genome assembly GCA_013235015.1 of Araneus ventricosus. Lineage (NCBI taxonomy): Eukaryota > Metazoa > Arthropoda > Arachnida > Araneae > Araneidae > Araneus > Araneus ventricosus. The sequence goes on along the minus strand of BGPR01031570.1, from coordinate 2,953 downwards.
TTACTTGAACATCTGGAATCGTGTTGTTTCTGCATCATATTCTCATTGAGATAGCCCAACTGTCTTTCATCAGAATTTTGCACAAATTTTTATAACGCACTAAAATAAAATAAAAATTGCATTTTCACGTATTGAGACTGCTCAAACACACACGATTTGTTATTATTAAAAAAGAGCAGACATACATTAAAACATTAAACAGGGTGATTCTAAAACCACGGGACAAACTTTGAGGGTAGGTAAGGCATCCCAAAACAACTCATTTTTACAATACAACATGGGGGCGAAAACGCAAAGGGGGCTGTTTCCAGTGATTTTAGTAAAAGAAAAGGATACGTCACATAAAGTGTGCGACGGAGTATTAATGGAAGCAAATTTACAATAGTCCAACAACACAGTTGCATGAAAACAACATGCGAAGCATATACAACTTCGAATGTCGAGTCCTTTGAAAGCTTACATTAAGTATTTCAAAGGACTGCGTCTTATTTGCCGTTGTATTTGTCCTTCTGTGCACGAGTTGTAATTGTGTCATTTGTGCAATTGGGTTGTTGTGCTATTGTGAATTCATATTCCATTAATCCTGCGTCGCACACTCTATCTGGCGTATCCATTTCTTTTACTAAGTCCACTGGCAACAGCCCCATTTGTGTTTTCGACTGCATGTTGTATTGTAAAAATGAGTTGTTTCTGTATGCCTCACCTACACTTAAAGTTTGTCCCGTGGTTTTAGAATCACCTTGTGTCAAATATTTAATTCAGCCACAAGAAGGTGACGTTAGAACAGAAGTCTCAAACTCAAATGCCTACACGGGCCAAATAAATAAAGAAGTTTATGTGAGCCGCAGAGAAAAAAACAGCTCTTGAATTTTTATAGAAATGCAGGTTTATTTCGAAAAAATATACCTAAGTTATTACACATTAAAAAGAACAAGAACATCTTAGTCCTTTCTCTGCTACCAGCTTCGTATTTTATCTTATTCAGTGACTGCTTGGTTAGGTGAATGTCAGCAGTTCTGTATCTGAAAGGAGACTTAGATCCTTTCATAAGTGAAAATAATTGCTCGCAAAAAATAAGGAGTTCCAAACAGGGAAATGATTTCATACGTCAATTTTCGAGTGTTTTCAAACCTGGCTAGAAGATATTTGTAAAATTCAAGCCTCCCAACTTCATGCTGCCTTCACCTGTGTAGCATTTGATCTCGCTTACTCAATCCATGTAACTCGACTCGTAATCGTCAACCATATAGTCATTAACTATTGTTGTGGCCCGTTATTAATAATTTTGTATAATTAAGAATTTTAAAAATTTAACTACGGAATTTTTAATAAAAATTTTGCTTCATGCTGTAATGTCTGTCGGGCCCAAATATATTCGCTGTGGGCTGCGAGTTTGACAACCTTGCGTTAGAACGTAGATAAGCGCATGGAGGAGACACATCAGCTTGATACCGACGAGGAGTTTAATAGTTTAATTTGGTTTCATGGTACAGCTTTGATGTAAGGCATCACTGGCGATAATTTTGTTTTGGCGACTTTTTTCAACAGCTTCAATATAGTAACCCGATTGGCGATATTGTTTTGGCGACTTAACGATACGATGTTCGGTTAGGCGGCAAAAAGTCGCCAATACAAGATTATCGTCAGTGATGTCATATATCAAGCTGCTCCGGTTTCATTATATTAAAGTTCAGTTTTGAAGCACCTCGAGGATTATTTTGGGACAAACTTCGTAATTTTGAAGCGTGGTCAGATGACAAAGACTATACTTGAGCCGCTATCCCCCTCTCTAAACTTCCACAACAGAAAAGCCTGTGGACATTTGGTCATCGACGTCAGATTTAACATGCACCGAGTATACATACAGGAAGAGTCTTTGCTGGATTTGGGTTTCGACTCTGAAATTCGCCACTTTTCCTTTAACGGGACTCTGATAATCGCCAAGCTTAAATGTTAGCGCTATTTTGTGCTGAGAAAACAAATAATTGAATATTGAACAACCATTTGACGAGTTATCGCCAAAAATTGCAGGCTTTTTTCTGAGTATCCGTTAACGGAAATGTGCCCGAAACTCCGTTGCTAAAGCCAACACCGTACTACTAGGCGACCTGGTACTGACTAGGAAGGAGCACATCTTGGCTGAAAGAAGTCTGCTATAAGATTTGGCAGACGTTTCTTCTGTATGTGTATTTATTTATAAATAGTCATATACAGTAATTAATATCACTAAACAGACTGATAATCAATGACTTATCATTAATCGAACGAACCCACATCCTCTTCAACAGAGGTTCCCTCCTTTATTTTCTCCCGTATCCTTTGATTAATCTTATCACTTTTGAGTATCCCTACTGTTATAGTCTCACCTAAACCACCCTCCGAGCAAAAAAAGTTTTCATTAATAACCTTAAGGATTTAAGGTTAGCTTAAGAGTCAAACGACTTAAGGTACAGATTTAATATACGGCATCACTGGCGATAATTTTGTTTTGGCGACTTTTTTCGACAGATATAATATAGGACCCCATTGGCGATATTTTGATTTGGCGACTTAACTGTACGATATTCGGTTAGACAACAAAAAGTCGCCAATACAAGATTATCGCCAGTGATGCCGTATATCAAAGCTGTTCCCTTATTTTTGTTGTTTCCATTGCATTCTCCGAATGATTCTTTAAAAGTGTTCTAGCTAGAAAATTTTCCCCCTTTCAACAACGCGAAACTTTCCAACGCATTTGGAGAACCAGTTTCTTGTAAAAATGCGTGGCATTTGCTGAAATCACTATTAAAGTGCTTGAGAACAGAACGGTGATTTCATTTTTTTTCCTCTAAAAAACTTCTTGAGTTATAAAAGACTATTTTCCTATAAAGACCTTTTACAAGCCTTCGCATAGCGAAAATTGGTTCCAATGCCAACTTTGGCACACTTTTCTGATATATATATATATATCAGA
>BGPR01031569.1:0-17973 GCA_013235015.1 Araneus ventricosus | reverse complement strand
TCGATGTACTTCTGATTCAGTTACGTATTGCTCACTAGAAATCCTCAGCTTTCTCAGCGGAGGAAACACTTCAAGCACGAAATCACAGATTTAAGCGGCAGTGTGATGATTCAACATGACGATAGAAAAATGTAGCACAATTTGTGGCCGGCAACCATATTCTATGAGGTGAAAACATAATACACAGACAAAAGTTTCAGATCAGGAAAAAAAAAAGCTGACATTTTGAACTACTTGAGTGTGTCAAATGAAGAGTGGACAAATTGCCGAGGTAATGACACCTTTGAAATTGCAAATTTGCAACAATAAAAGCCCCAAAAGTGTGTTGGCTCACCACGATGCGAAATATGCAGAGTGAGGTGGTGATGAACTCCACAGCCGATATCCGATGGCAAGAAGAAACACAAGTGGAAGATAAAATGCCAATTATTTAAGCCAGTGGGCGTGCTGGAACACCACAATAAAGGACTTAAACAAAGGACTTTGCAGAGTCAGACATAGTAATTGATACATAAAATAAAGAAAGTTACTTAATCAAAGCCAAAACTATTGAACAGGGTTCATACTGTATATATAATAGTAAAATTCAGGGAGTTTCTAAAGTTTTCCAGTCTGTTAGAAAATTCAGAGATAACATGAAAAAAATCAATTTTGGGATATGGACAAGATTAAGTATTATAATAGTGTGGACAATTTTTCTATAAAACCACGGCAAAAAAAAGTATACTAAGTATCAATTCTCCCCATCTTTCCCGAATCGGTATTTCGGAGCATGCCACATTAGACTCTTTTCGGAGTCAGAGTAAAATTCCCGGATTCTAAGCGGCTTTCTATCAATAAGGAAAATGGAAGCGTCATATTTTTTATGTTTATGATAATTCATGTTTTGCTCTTGATTGTAATTTTTCAGGAGACAAAAAAGAAATATCAGGATAAAAAAGAAACACAATTTTCAGGAATTTTCAGGGCCCTTGAAAGAAAAAGCAAAATTCTGGAGTTTTCAGGAATTTCAGGAGAATCTGAACACTGATTGAAGCAGTGACTTTAAATGGAAATGTTTTGTAAAATGTACAATTAATAAGAAATAATAATAGTATGTTTATAAATCAAGAAAACTACAGAAGTAATAAATAGTTTTTAAGATTTAGAATTGAATTATGTGTTTTATGATATTCGAGTTCACTTCATAATATTGAAATGATCCAAGATCTGAATTATACCATCCGGAAATTATGAAGTCACAAACAGTTCAGATTTCCGATGTTCGACTGTAAGTATTTGTAACAAAATTATTGGATATAAGGATTAAATAAACTCAATGATAAAATATGATTCAAGAAATAAAATTTTTAAAATTTAAAACTGGAAAATAAACTCAAGTGATTTTGAATTTGCATAAAATACACTTGTGATTTTCAACCATTATGAAATGCTTAGAGAAAATAATTTTTTTAGTTTAATTACTAATTTAATACTCATGCATTATAGATCTGAATTTCATGCTCACCAGTACTGTAGCCAGAGTAAGTTTGGATTATTAATTTTCAAGAACAATTCAATTTACTTTGAAAGCATCAAATTATGCATCAATGCAGAAATGTATTTTAACTATGCCAAATTCTACATATTATGTTAGGTTCTTCCAAATTCTATTCATCGATGAGAGATATTCTCCATGTTTTATCATGATTTTTATCACTCAAATTAAATAAAGAATTCAATGCTTCCTTTAGCCATGAATGAATTCAAATTTACAATATCACAATTTATAAGCTGGGAAAAATGAGATTATCCTAAAATAGATTTTTTTAATATTTGTATATTATCAAAATCGAACTGAATTATAAATACTACCCAATTTATATGGAAAGTTAATTTTTCATGCAATTAAGATGTTTCGATACCTTTAAAGAACCCAAATTACAATTTTTCTCTGAGAAAGAGGTACAAAATTACTCAAGAAATACAACTGAATTACAATGTTGAAGTAAAATAATCACTCAAGTATAGAAGAAGAAGAAAAAAAAAAACATGTAAATATATTGAGCAACAGTTTTTAAAGAATACAAAAGAACTTTATTTATATCTAAAGGGAAATGGTTAATAACTTTTGTAAAATTGTACGAACAAAGAAAACAAGTTCATATTTTTAAGGGCTCTTAATAGTAATTAGCATCTTCATCATAAAATGTTCTGAAACATTTTTTATATGCCAACAAAAGCTGCCTATAACAATACTTCAAAAATACTTCTAACAACTAATCATAGCATATGAAAAATAATTATTTCACATCAAAGAGAGAATGTAATTCTCCAAGACGATAAATTAAAAATCACATGTTTTATTGTGTCACATAAATATTTTTTCCTTTTACAGAAATGTAAAGATTGTAATACACAATATACAGTCATTTCACATTCTAGTTTTATCTTGTACAATTTGAAGAACATTCTGAACTACGTCTGTCGTTTTGCTGTACCGCCAAGGTCTGGAGTATGAATCTATAAATATAAAAGGAAAATATGAACTCTATAAATCATTAAATTTTATGCAGCTTGTATCAGGTTTCTGATTTCAGGTACAGGGGTTCTTACAGTTTTTAAGTAAAATCAAGGGAGTATTTAAGGAGTATTTTCAGATTTTTCAAAGGAGGTCAATATTTCGCATGAAAAGAGTTCCCTTTTAAAATTACACAAAATTCTATTAAAGGTATTTAAACGTATAATAACTCAAATAGGTACTTACGTATTCGCGTAAGCGCAGCTACATATTTAGGCTTTTAAGTGCAGCCAATCTCTTATCGAGCATTGCAGCCAATCTGTAGGTGGCGTTAATGCCTCAAATACTCCAACAAATAAATGTTAGTCATATTTATTTTCTTTTTATAAGTTTTACTAAGCTGGTTATCCAAAATGCCATATTAAAATCTATTTATATAGAGAGTAGGTACCACTTACACACATTTTTTTTAATAAAATTATACAATATTCCTAAAGTTCAAATAGTTCATTTACATACCATGATTTATCTGTTTAAAAAAACAACTTTCATTAATTTTTTTTTGGGAATTTTAATTCTTAAAATAGTGCCATGGCTCACTGTGCACCTATGTAGTACGTGATTATCAAATACAGAGGTGCAAAGAGAACACGGATTTAGATATTATAAAACTGTTTTTTTGGCATTTTCATTGCTTATAAAATAATATATGAAGAAAATAAAATTAAATACTTGATTGTGAAAATAATTTAACTAAAATTGATAAATAGCATCTATTTTTTCTTCAACTCCACCATCACAATATATGTCCCAACCATATATTACAATTTAAAGAAATACAGTTAATTTTTTGAAATAATTCAAGAGGAAATAACATTTTAAATTTGCACCATTCTATTTTCACAGTTAGTATTGCTGGAATGGCACTTAAAACCAATTATTAAATTTTGTAGACACCGCAGAGATGAACATCAAATCAGCGGAAGAGCAACCTGCACACTACTGGGCCGTAAAATGTAGCCTTGTTTGATTTAGGAAGGAAATCTTACTTTATCGGTGAGGCGTAGTACACATTTAATAAAAGAAAGTTAAAATTGAAAATCAAGGAGTTTGCAAGGCAAAACCCAAATTCAGGGGAGTTTCTATAGTGCTTGAAAAGTGAAAATCGTTTTCCAAGGACCTGGAATCACTGACTCCGCAACCATTGATCACAGATATGAAACCTGTATATCATCAGAGAGGGTGTAAAGTTTTGCTTCCAGTGCTACAGCAATATCTCCTGCACTTGTCAGTAAAAGGTAAACAACCTTCTGTCAGTTGTTGTCACTCTTCCATAATTATTTTAAAAAAAGATTTGCCGCTGAAAATCCATAACCACTGCTCAGCTGATCTAACTATTTGAGATTGTGTGTGAATGGGAAGAGTTTTGTAGATTATTAACCCATATATACTTACTTCACCCCAAACTTAAAAGTATGACATCAAACAGAATCTAGCAAATTTATGAAATTTTTTTATTTATCTTATGAATTTTAAAGTAGCCACATATAAGAGAAAGGGATCACGAGTGCAATTTTGATCGCAATGAACATTCTCAGTATTTTTTAACGTTGCCATACCATGCTGATTTTTTAAAATGGGTTTTGAAATCAGATCCTTTATGCAGTATGCTTTTTTACGTTAAAAAAAATATGATATACAATCTTTTTTGGAAAAAGAAAAAAAACAAAATACATTAAAATTAAAAGAGTCTAACCAAGTAAAAGATACACAGTAAACAGAAATGCTGAGTTGTAAAGTTTTCACTCACAATATGCAATTTTATTGCTAACAAAAAAATCAGAATATAATCTTGAAACAATGTCAAAACAGAAAGCGTAACTACATACAGAAATAATATTTTGTATATAGGTATTTATTTTCTCTAGATTTCATAATCGATAAAGATCATTTAAAACTTTTGATGCTATTTTAGCAACAGTATTATGAAAACAACATATATATACAAAACAAACTTACCTTATCCACATTAACAGTTTGGTAATTTAAAAGCTCATTCATAATTTTGCATGTTTATAAAGCCTGGAAAGAAGAGAGAGTAAACATAATCTATGTTATGGCCTAAATTATTCACAATTCTTTAAAATAAATGCTATATTTTAATCAATAACATTTCCTTCAAGAATAAATTCTTAAGATTTATTTCAAAGATTGTTGAATATGGAAGGATTGAAAGTCAAGGTGGAAAATTCTTAGCTTTTATTCTCTTCTAAAATTAATGCATGATGCAAGCAGTCTCAGGTGCATAATTAAATTTAATGTTTTGCCAAACAGTTTAAAGGAACTGAGTGCATTAAAGATTTTTTATCACAAATCATTTTAATGTTGAAAACACCTAAAAATAAACAAATGAAACATTGATTATGCCGATTTAAAATTAATACAATTTAGCAGAGCATTAGTAAGATTTCTAATCAAATAATGATCTTACTGATTTTGGTAACTACTACTGAAAGGTGTGACTTAAGCACATGTAGACCCTTAATAGCTACCGGCTGCAAATTCTCGCAAAGACTGTATATAAAAATTATCCCATATAGATTTCAAGCCTTGAATTGGGTAAATCAAAATATACAATTACATTTTTTAGTGTACTACTATAGCATATTCAATTTTTTTTCTTACAAGCCTGATTACATACGGTAAAATTAAAGAGGCATTAAAGTTTGGCCTGAATTAAATCACACATAGAGCTATTTAACAAATGTCTCATCATAAAATAGTAATAATAATGCAGTCTTACCCTAAGTACTGCAAAAGATCCACACTGGCATTTCGGCATTGCAACAGGATTGGCTATGTCTTGCCAGCAATCCCTTTCAGTATTTCTTGATCCTAAAAGAGTAAAATTTTGCTAGTCAATACAATTATCCTTCAGATAATAAATCTTTAAACATACTTGTTGACTTAAATTATTACTCATTTAATTCACATTTAAAACCATCACATATTTTTTTTGACACCAAGATTGGCACATTTTGGCTCGTTCCTTCCAGCATGTCTTTATCGGTACTATAAGTGCATATAGAATCTTTACTTTGGTAGCACAACATTAAACAGAAGGAACTGGTTTGTTTGCTTGTCTTTGAATACAAATGAATTGGGATAAATTGCACATGCATTTGAAATGGAGCCGATGGCAGGGAATTACAGCAAACATCCATGGCCGTGGCAGCAAGGAACTGAAACCTAGTAAACTTCTTCAGTGCATTGAAGTATAATGTAATTGGAAAGTAATGCAAAAGTAACAAAATGTGGACCTGATGGCGAAAGACAAAGAGAAATGTGCCAAATGAAACTGGCAATGCTTCATTCAGAACATTTTCAAGACCAAGAGTGTCAGACTCAGAGTGCTATTATAGGCAAAGGCAAGCCAGGTCTAAGCTTATGAGGGTCACAAAAAAAAACGCTTCATATTTTATCAAGACATGGGTTTATTTCGAGAAAACACAGTATAAAGAAAGGAACAAGGGCAATTACCAAAGTTAATGCTTTCTTCTTGACTCCTGGCATCTCTTCTCTAACTTTCCTATTTTTCCTAAGTACTTTTCAAACTAGTACTTCATGGAAATAATGCCATATGCATGATAATGCTTTCCTAGTACTTCTGAAATAATGCCATATGCCAATTTCAAATGTTTTCGAATCAGGCAGACCGTCTTCTAAAATTCGGATCATCCCGACTTCACTGGAATTTCGCCTTCAAATCTAACAGTAGTGGATCTGAATTACTTTGTATCAACTGCTAAAATGTTTATTTAGCATTGATGGGGGAAGCGGTTGCTCGTTCGCGATCTGACTAGTATTCGGCCATTAGCAGATAGTGTGTCTATTTAATAATTATGCATAAATAGGATTTTTTAAGAAATTAAATTACAATTTTTTTTTTTTTTTTTTTTTTTTTATTTACAAATATTGTTACATAATGTCATGTTTGCTGAGATTACCAAAGATCTTCATTGTTGTTATGTGCCACGGTTGACACGCTGAACCAAAGAGCAAAAAAAGGTGCCAAATGATGCAGTTATAATGAAAAAGTACCACAAAACTATTTCTAATTCATGTATCTTTATTTAAAGAAATAAACAAGTACATTCAGATATCAATTACATACACTTACAGTCTCAAACACAGCATATTCATGTCAATGTTCTGCCCAGAGATTATTTGAACCTCACCAAACCACAGGCGATGTTATTTTAAAATATTTCCCATACAGGTTGGGAAAGAAGTAAGGTATCAAACTGGTGTGGGTTTGACTAAGCTGAAATATTTCAAGAGAACAATGTCAAACATATAATCACACAATTTCACAAGATTACACCGCAAAACTTCGATAATAACCTTTGTTTACTGCATGCACACAGTTATCAATGATAATATTGTGGAAATTCTATCTGTCTAGGTATTCCTGGAGGCAATTTCTGCACATGTAGTGAGGAACAGACCATCAGCTAGTTTCTATATTAATTTTAAGAATTGAAAAAATGGTAGGAGTAAGAAAACAGAAATTTAAATTCTACTGCTAATCCATTAATGCCTAAGCGTCTTTTTAGAACATACAAAATTGCACCATAAACCCACATAATTATTTTCAACATAAATTTTACAAAAAGAGTATTTTCAGCATTTGTTACTTTTAAATTCAATCAGTGGCAGCACTTATCAAGCGCTCGGTTGATAATGTAATATATTATTTTCAAATCCGGTTTTAAGTAGTTTTTTGGAGATATATGAAGAAGAAGCGAGAGTAAGTTTGTTCAGTGTTTATCAATAAATTTACCTCATTTAACAAACATATCAGTAACACTGGTTGTAAGTTTTTGGCGGGGGGGGGGGGGGGGGGGGGTTAATAGGCACATTAAACAGAGGCACTTTTTCAGTAATTTTCCAGTTAATTTCACGACATGTAATATTAGTACACAAAACATCATTGAAAAAAAAATCACGACTTGGGCATTAAAGGGTTAATGTAATTTTAAAAAAAGAGTGAAATGACTTATTTCAAAATAATTTTTAAAAAGAAAGACAAATAAAATATGCATTTTAAAATAACGCATTATATGTTAGCTATGGATACAGTCACTTTCTTTCTGTTGTTCTTACTGCATAATCAAAGGCCATGGTAATTTCTTCAGATTTCTCCCCTCGTCACAACGACACTTCGACAACTCCGATACACTCTACAGAAATGAAAAAAGTCAAATAAATTACATATCATGAATCAAATGATTCTAAGTGTAAATATGTCATAACATTTTCTGATCTGATCAGAAATTTAGTTTTAAAACAATGCAGTCATAAACTTAAATATTTTAAAGCTTCTTTATTGATTATAAGTGATTTACCGATATGATCAAGCTGGCTTTACATGAAGGATACTTTTTTTTGAAACTTGCTTCATGCTCTAAGCAGCTGTATTCTCTTCTGTATTTTTGTCTAGTAGGATGATATCTATATTGTTATGTCTAGTTTTGATTCAGGTTGGCTTTTACAGTATAAAAGGTTCTGAACCAGCTCCAGCCTGAAAATTAAAACACCTTGTGGAATAATTAGTTAGTTGGAAGCATTAGTTTACTCAGCTAAATTTTTTAGTTTAAGATCACATTTTGAAGCTACACAGTAGCTGTTAGAGACAACCTTGTAATTCTGAACCTTGGTCAGATAACAAAGATGATATCTGAACTCAAAACTTCTACATCATACTAACATCAAGACAGACAAACTTAAAGGGAGCTAGGCAGGTACTTCATAGCATACACCACAGCTACAGATTTGGGCGGTTTTTAAGTGCAGCAATCTACACCACAAAATTTTAGTTGATCAGCGGTATATGAATCAAAGCTGAACAAAAAAATGGAGATTCTGGCTTCCTCAGAGCCAGTTGTCTTTTCTAAGTCCCTTGCTGATCACACTATCTTAAATTACATTTCCAAAACTTATGTTTACTAAAGAGATAAAGTTTTCATGTCATAGAATTGGTACATTTTCGTTTTTTTTGGTAAAATATTTAGCCCGGAAAAATAAGGTGCATCTTGTTCTGGTAGCCGTCCCAAATATGCATTTTTTGTAGCACTAAAATGGCATCAAAATCGGCAAACAACAAGATTGCTCTTCAGCCAGATGCGTGGTAAACTACGCATTAATGCGCAAGGTAAGCCCAGGCATGCAGCAGTTATTTTGGCCTAGCGATTTAGGATTGGCATGTGGTGAGAGAGTATTTGCGTAGTTTAAAGAGTAGTTATTTAACTGGTTGCAGGTCTTAGATTTAGATTTTGTGATTTGACCGCATGTTTCAGAATAAGTATCGTGGCATGATATCCCACTACTATGTTGGGTGCTACACACAGACAGAACTATCGAATGTCAACAAATGTTAAATGGAATCAACCTCTGGTGTTCTGTAATCCTATTCAGACGGATCTATGTAATCGATCAAAACCTGTTGACTTATGAGCTATCTCTTCAATTAATTAAACGAACAATCACCTACAGATTGGCGTGGTGCTTCAGCACAAGTTAATTAATTAACTGCTCAAGGCTGTTCTATAGTGCAGAGATTGCTCTATTCACCTGAAGGTACTGCTCTGTCTTTCTCATTTATCAGGTGAACAATAATCTCCCGACCTTTCTATCTAATCATCTTCATCTATATCAAGAGTAATCAATATTTAAATAAAAATAATAAAATATAATTATCAAATCTGTACATATTTATCTGCTCTATCAAATCATTTGTCTCTTTAAATAAAGCGAAGTGTTTTAAAAGTAGATATTTGGCTGCCAAATAATCAGCATTTGGACTGAGTTTGTGGAAATGTTTGGCATTTAGCTATTCGGCCAAATCACAATTCATTACATCCCATGTTTGTTTCATACATTTGGATTTATTTCAACAAAACGTATGCTATTGGTTGCATTGCTCATTATAATTTAAAATTTGATGACTAATTCTATCAGTTTTGGTGCAGTATTGAAAATTTATCACAAAAGTCAGACAGTTGCGAGATATAAATTTGAAGTATACATTAAGCATTAAATTTAAAAGTAAGAATGGTTCACTTTGTTTTAATTTTTGTTTTCTTCTTTATATGTCTTTAAAATTGTTTTCTATTGAATATTTTTATATAAATGTAATGAAGTAAATTGGGTGAGAAATATTCTTTTGTTGGTTTCTTGATAAAACTGAGCAAAAAGTGAAACTATCTTAATCAGTCATGATACTTTACCTCACAGGCCAAGAATCTTGCACAGTTAATTTTTTTTTAAGTGTTATTTGCTGACCTGCTACATTTGCAGAGATAATTGTTAAAATGAATCTAACATAATACATTAAATTAGATTAATTTACAACATAATATTTAGAGCACAAATTGTTCATGAAATGAGAGAAGGGAGTGTTAAGAACTTTCTGAAGTCAAATGTCAAAGGTTTGGTCAATCAGGGAGGGGGGGGGAATCGGTTTGTACTGACATTTTAGCTGGAGAAGGGGTAACAGTATAAAGGTGTACTACTATAAAGACATTAGAAAATGTTTTCCCCTCTCTCTATCAAGATATAATCTAGATTATACAATAGTAGTTTATGCATTCTTGCATATTAAGGCCATCAATGGACAGGGCAAAAGGCAACACTCGGTGGAGGTTGTTTGTTTATTATTATTTATTTATGCATAGAAGTTTAGTATCTTATTAGTATGCACAAGTGACCATAAACAGCAAATATATATTGTGACTGTTTTAGTTTTGAGGTTCACATCTATCCTAAATTCTTAGCTACTTTCCCTTATCAGTTGTCAAAGAGATAAATGAAGGCAAATTGGCACTGGAGATGCCAGGACTAAATGGATTATATAATCATTAATGCCTATGTAAGAAAATGACATTGAGAAAGACACGAGTTATAGCAAATTTAATCTTTGGAATACAGCTCCATTATATTTCCGAAGCAATTTGGTGATGCATCACCAACAAGTTGAAATTATTAACATGAAAATTTGGATGGGAATGAAATTTTATAAGCCATTTATAAACCATTGATGGCATTCAGTCAAGAAATAAGACCAATACTTTTTTAAGTTTTGTGAAATATTGTTAAATTACTAAAATTATTTCAAAACAGGAAGTAAAACATTCTTTAATATTATTTATACATAAAAAAAACAAGTATTTTATTTTATTTAAAATTTCTGGGGAAAGGATAAGAATACAAATAAACTCCTTTTTTCTGAGTTAGCAGTGACTTTGGTAATCATGCTTACTTACCTAGAGCAACATTCTGGATCTAGAAGAGAGGGGATTATTTGATCGTGTTTTCAATATTACCTGATGGGAATAAAAAAAATTACCTTCCACACGTGAAAAGGCATTTTTTAGATAGTTAGCAGGAGATAATACTCAATTCTAGAATAAAACCAAACAAAACAATTTCAATACACCGGCCCCATTTAAGAATGAGCTAAAGAACTTTCCCAAATTAATATCATAATAAAATGACAAATTGAAAAAATAAAGCCAAACCCGTGCAAGTTGAAAACAAACATTAAATGAAAACATTTTGTAATGAACAGTCAAGACATTAATACTTTTCCCATTTAAAAAGAAAAAAAATACAGAAGCTAACTATAATAAAATGCTAAGTACAAAATAAATCCAAGCCCCAGATGGGTGAAGCAAACATTAAATAAACAAAACATTTTTAACAAACAGTTAAGACGACCACTTTCCTGACTAAAAAAAAAAAAATACAAGTAAACATAAACCAAGCTAACCATACAGAGTTTTTTATTATTAAAAAAAAAAAAAAAAAAATGCAAAACTAAACCATAATAGATACCAAAATTACAAAATAAATCCAAGCCCCAGATGCAAATTGAAGCAAGCATTAAATGAAGTAAACCTTATTTTTAATATGCATATTGATCTAACAAGCACTAATAAAGTATTAAATATCTATATATAAAAAATTGATCAACTGCTCACCAAAGACAAGTCAATATTTCTCCAATCCAGTACCAGGCTTACCTTTTCAAGGAAAACTGATCAACATTATTTGAGCACAGAATAAATTGATAAAATTAGCCAAACTAGATTAAACGCATTTTAGCATATTTAATAGTGAGCATATTTTTATGATGGCACATAGCATAATATTATATCAAAAAACTATATCAACAAAACTCTGTCATTACTAGATTTTCTGTAATTTCAATTCTTGCAAAAATTTACCTCTTAAAATTTTAATGGTTTATAATTAACAATAACTGAATGAAGCAAAAACATGTAGAAGAAAACCGTTCGATAAATTTTATTTTCTGCAATAATGAAAGAAAACTTCCATTTATATAAATATATATTTTCAATTGAATTCATTTTAAGATTCAAACAATTATGAAATCACTGTAAACAATTGATCAAAAAATAAACCTTAATTTATACAAGAAAGTTGTTTTAAGAAATAAGACATCAGAACATGCAACATGATGAAAATATTACACTATAACAATTAATAATTTAATTATTTATAATTCAGTATGTATAAATAAGAAAGAATATTAAATTATTATTAAATCATTCACATTAAAACTTAACACACAAGTTTAACACATCATCAGGGCATCAGAAAATACGAAATTAGACATTAACACTCTGACTCCTAAGCCGGCCATGCAACTTCTATACTAGTGGGGCGCATTTCAGCCAGCTGCTGTTCCGAAAGGGGGAGAAGGCAGTTGGGCGAGTGGCCATTAAAGGGACCCTTAGGAGAGAGATGAAAGGACCTGCCATTTACATCTCCCACCACCCGTAGTGAGGAGAGAAGGGGGAACGGGGCAGACAAATCTATTCCACAGATCAATTAGTAAGCAAACCTCCGGATGCAACTGTTCTCGGATTTTGAGAACTCTTAGTACTCAGAGGGTTAAAAAATATTTACCACTTGTACATCACTGAGATGCACCATTCACCCAACAGAAGTCTGAGAAGAATTATATTTAATAGCCTTAGCCTTTTGATAAAAGTTAGCTAAAAAAATAAATAAAAATAAGGGAAAAAAAATTTTCTTTTGCTTCATGCAATTGTGTAAAGTGCTCTTTATACACCTGGTGCTTTTGTGTAAAGTAAGCTCTTCATAAATTATAATAATGTATCATATACTGAATTCTGTTTTATTTCTTTTATTTTTATACACTTTTGCACCTTATAAAGTGAGAGGGGTCGAGAAATTGTAGCTACAATGACAGATTCCTTTAGCATTATTGTTGTTTGGAACATTTCCTCGATTGTTAAAGAAGTGGTTTTCTTTCATTTTTTTAATTGTGTGGCTTTTGTTGGTAACAGATCTCCATTAACATACTTCACCCCTTGTTTTGGAGGCCTCCTTCTTCAATAAAGGATGTGTTTACATCCTCTGCAAGTTTATTTTCAGTAGAGGCTAAAGTTTTTGCACAGTCTTCATCAGTATCTCTTTGTTTAATTACTGGCATAATTGTCGGGACTGCATTATCTCTAGAATGCCTAGGTAAATCATCGAGTTTTATTTTTGAGAAGATTATTTTTTTTTTGTCTTATTCTCTGTTTTTTTGCTGCATTTGCACGCAGCGTTTTAGCTGACTCTTTTGACGGGAGTTTTTTTTTTATGTAGTTTATTTGTTTTTGTTCCAATTTTTTTTTATTTCTTCATTTTGTTACGCCCTACAAGATGACCTTAAGTTTTCGACTAATTTTTTTTCAACATGTTCATGCAAAAAAATCTTTTTTTTTTTTGCAAAATATGCCACAGAGGTTTTGTTTTCTGCAAAAAAAGGTGGTACTTAATACTTTGAATGGCACTGAATATGTTGGAATGTTCATCCTTGTAGAGCTTGCCGAAATAATGTTGATTCGTCAGTAGAAGATGAATCAGCTAGTTTCCTAGCCATGGAGTTAAGCTGCGTGGTCACGCATATTTTCCCAGAATTTTCTTTCAAAACGGAACACAGGAAGGTTTTTTTTCTTTGCATAAAAGCGGAATTTTAGGAAGAAAAAGCAAATTTTTGCACTAGAAAAAAAAACCGGAAATCCGAAAAAACAACAAAACCCCCGGAATTTTGACAGAAAAAAAAAAAGCGAAATTTCTCCAAAATAACAAAAAAGCGGAAATCCACCAAAAAGCAGGAGAATCTCATCCCTGTTGCAAGATAACATGAGATATATTGCTGGAAAGCACCCTTCAGCATTTGACCTGTGGAGTTATGAGAATACATTGCAGAAGTTGATCCTGGTTTGTTTTTTTTTTTTCTTTCTTTTTTTTAGGGTCCCATCTTTTCAAAAAATAAATTTTTATGATGTAAAACCTTCAATTTTAGCAGTCATATTTCTATATCTTATGTTTAATATAAAGTGTTTCATTGAATTTCAGTGAAAACTTTTAAAAAAGGATAATTTTTATAAAATTAACTTTGTAAAAGGGCAGTTTTTACGAATTTAAATTTTGTGAAGGAGCCGTTTTTATGAATTTGAATTTTGTGAAAGGGCCATTTTTATGAAGTGGAATTTTGTGAAGGGGTTGCAAATTGGCCCAAATTTTCGCCTGGATCGACCCATGTTGCTGGGTCATATGTGCTCGTCAAGTTCAGTTCTATTACTTCCTAAAGTGATTAACATGAGTTTTGAAACACCCTGTACATTATTTTAGAGGTAACTAAAAGTTTTATTAGATTAAGGGAAATTATTACATCTGGACAATATTATATTCAATATGTCTCTCACAAATTCACTAGAATTTTTATTTTATTTACCTATTATAATTATTTTGCACCTTAAATTTATACTGACAGTATCTTTCTTTCTTAAACAAATGCTTCCAGTTAGTAATAATACTTTCTTATATACCACATCTTGAGTTCGAAATGGGTCATTCCATGTCAATTCAACCACACCATGACACCCATAATCTCAGATTTTGATGAAACTTGGCATATTTGTTCCTTTTATGGATTTAAGTAAGCATGTAAAATATTTTTGCTCAATCTCAAATGTTTTAGGTTTTATAGCCTGTTGAAGTTTTAAGAATTTCAAGATTTTTATCGAATTAGGCTTAGCAAATACGATTGGTTCTTTTATAGAAAATAAGTTGTCTTCCTTATTTACCAACAAATGTTGATGAAAATATTTATGATTATACTTTAATATATAAGGGATCCAGTAAAAAATAAACTAAGCCAGTACGTATTTATACATGGCCAGGAAAAATTCTAAAATGTTATTTTGAAAATTTTGTAAATGAAATATCGAGTTCCACACTAAGGGGACTATCATAAAAAGTGAAAAGAATAATCAAAAAAATTTTTTTCATTTATTATTCTAAAAGATATACTCTATCATATGAAAAAATAAAAATAGTGGTTTTTTCAGTTCTTCATAATTTTTACTGACCTCAAAATTAGAAATCACTTGACTCATTCATCACAAATCAGAAAGAGGTTTAAAATCAAACACACACAAAAAAAAAAATTGATAAAAAATTTGGTGGTACATGATTAAAGTAATAGAGTAGATTTATTAATTCTAAGATCTGTTCAGAAAAGTACATAAATTTTATAAATACAATTTAATTTAGCTTTAAATATGAGGTCAAAACTCTCATTAACTCGCTAGTAAACTGCTATTTCAGGAATTTTATTATAGGCAATCAAAGCATTCAAACTGTCTACTGAGCAGGCACACACATGTCTGAAGAAGTAAAGACTTGTTTGGGCATGTTAAAACAAGTAAGCCTGCTCAGCACCCACAACTTGGCATTCATTCATCAGTCAGTCACAGACTATTGCTAGTGTAACATGCATGATTGGTGATCATATTTCACAGGGTTTTTTTTTTTTTTTAAAATCTGATTTAGCTTTTTACTTTACTACGTGGATTTTGTTTTATTGTAACTTTTTCATTAACAACTAAGTATGTGCAATTTGCTTAATAGATAAAATTATTTTGCAAAGAATCTATTGTTAATATATATTTCTTTAACATTGGAAAAATGGAGAAGTGCTCAGTGGGGAAATTTACTCACAGTGATCGTCATTTGTTGAATTATGCCAACAGAAAAGCCATTCAAGCTATTGAAAAACTGTCTGAAACTGATTTAAATCTTTTAAAACTTAGAACAGACTCAAATTATGAATTAAAAACTATTTGTCTTCATCATCAAAGCGTGTTTTTGAAAAACTATGAGTTTTTACAAAAAGTATGTTGTGACCCTTTTAAAAAACATAAGACTACAATTTAAAAAATGCTCCGTGTTGTAACTGTGGAACAGAGTAGGATCATTTTATATAAAGGCTTCAAAGTGAAACCAGGGCAAAAACTTTGTGCATCTTGCAGGAACAAGCTACTTAAAATAAAACAAATTGATGAAAGTAATGTTCAAAACAGCTTGAATACCGAAGATGAAGATCATGATGTAGAATTTACTCCTGCTGAACTGTTACAAAAAAGAAATGTGATTGCTGAACTTAATCTTTCATTCCATGAAATTGGATGTTCTCCAATGAAATTACATGCACTTGGTGAACATAGCAGATCATTTTATGGTAAAGAAAAACTGCAAAGAGTGCATGAAACTGTTAAAGAAAAAATTCAAAATGTTCTTGAAGTTGATTTGCCAGAGGAAAAAAATGACGTGGAAAAAAGTGTGATAAAAAAATCTGAAGACTTAGACAAGCTTGTAGATATAATTAAAAATGAATTAAGTGGTACATCAAGAAGAAAACAGATTCCAATGCTGACAATTCCAGCTTCATTAATGTGGTCTAGAAGAAAAATAAAAGAGACTTTCAACATATCCGATTATTCTGTTTGTAAGGCTCAAAAACTCTTGAAAGACCAGGGCTTTTTAGCAGAGCCAGCTCGAAGAAATGGGAAACAGTTGAGTCCTGATATCATTGAATTAGTAAAAAAGTTTTATCAGCTTGATGAACAGTCTAGAATTTTGCCGGGGATGAAGGATGTGGTGAGTATAGGGAAAAAAGTATATGAGAGAAAACGTTTGATTTTATGTAATCTTAGTGAGCTATATTCAAGTTTTAAATTGCAAAATCAAAACTTGAAAATAGCTCACTCAAAATTTTGTTCTTTGAGACCCAAGTGGTGCATTTTGGCTGGTGCCAGTGGCACACACTTAGTGTGCGTATGCACAATACATCAAAATGTTATTTTATTGATTCACGGAGCAGGTTTTGAAGAGGAATGCAAACAGCTTATGTCATATATAGTTTGTGAAGGAGCAGGAAAAGAATGTATGCTAAGGCACTGTGACAAGTGCCCATCAAAAGATAACCTTGTCCAATTTTTACAGGCAAAATTTGAGGACTATGATGATGAAGACATTGTTGAGTACAATCAGTGGGTTTCAACGGATCGAACTGAAATGATACGGTGTTTGACCTCAGTTGGTGAATTGATTGAAAAATTAGTAGAAAAACTGAATAAGTTGATACCACACTCATGCATTGCACAATCTTCATTTTTTAAAAATTTAAAGGGAACTGCTTCCTCAAATACAGCTGTTGTCTCGATGGATTTTAGTGAAAACTATGCATTCACAATACAAGATGAGGCTCAAGGTTACCACTGGAACTCAAATTCATGCACTATTCATCCTGTCATGATTCACTGCAAGGATACAAGCAATGTAAAACTGATTATACCCCTTTGTATCATATCTGATGACCTGAAGCATGACGTAAGTATGGTATACAAGATACAAAAAAATGTGACTGCTTTTCTGAAAGAAAACTACCCACATATAACAAACATTCACTATTTCAGTGATAGATGTGCCGGGTAGTATAAAAATAAATACAACTTCATGAATCTGTGTCTGCATGAGAAGGACTTTAAACTAAAAGCACAGTGGTCATTTTTTGCAACCAGTCATGGGAAAACAGAATGCGATGGTATAGGGGGTACCGTCAAACGATTAGCTAGGAAGCAAAGTCTTCAACAACATCTGGATAGACAAATTACAACAAATGAGCTTTTCGAGTTTTGGAAAATCAACATTGCAAACATTACCTTCCAGCATATTTCTAAAGAAGCGGTTGATTCTACTAGCCTTACTCTGGAAAGTCGTCTAAAAGATACCCAAACTCTTCCAGGAACCAGACTATTCCACAACTTTCAGCCAATAGACGACTTGGGAATGATTGAGGCTAGAAGAATCAGCAGAGATGAAACACCAGCTCTTACTTTCAACTTACTTAAGCATCAAACTTTATTAGTGAAAATGAAGGATTTATATCCTGGATGCTTTGTCGGTTGTATTTATGACAATTTATGGTATTTTGGTATGGTGAGTGAGGTGAATGCAGAAGAAGAAGATGTCACTGTAAAGTTTTTACATCCTAATGGACCATCACTATCATTTTTTTTGGCCCAACA
>BGPR01031568.1:0-17973 GCA_013235015.1 Araneus ventricosus | reverse complement strand
AATTATTCCCCGTATGCGGCTGATTTATAGGACTGACAATTTTCTAAGGAAATAATTTCGAAAAGTCTCTTTAACAGACATGTATTAGACTCATTAGCATCTGTGATCATTTTCAAAAGATTTTTATGCGTCAAAGAAAGTAAGCAAATCCTAACATTAAGATGTGCAGAGGCGTGTTTATATAAACACTACCACTATTTTAATGCCAATTTAATCAATAAAAAATTTCTTTTTTTTCTAAAAATATAGGCTATTTGAGTTCCTCTGGTTTTCTTTTATTTAAAGTCTGGATTTTTACATCCGGACTGGTGAATGATAAAAAAATTTGTTGTTATAATTTAATTGGTTGAATAAATAACCCGTGAAAGCTACAATACGCGAATCTAAAATTATTACGATGGGATGAATAAGTCTCCGTTACGACAAAAAAACTATTCGAATTTACTCTTTCTGGTTCATTATACAATAGTAGATTGATAGCATCGATACTCAACAAACTGATGCTACGAATTCTACAAACGAAATCTTAAAATTTACCATTTGCGATTATATTGCTTCGTTGTGTAATGAATGCACGGATTGAAGTGTGTGAAATGATTTCAGAGACTCGAGCACACAACAATTTCAATGTGGTTTTTTAATTCAGTTGTCAAATTATTTACTGAAATAATTCAGTATTCGAATAATTAAATATACTGAAATAATTTGGTATTCGACTGTCACAACCATTACAAACATAATAAAAATTGAGAGCAGAACACCGATTGAAGATTGATTATTCAAGAAGATTATATGAATTTATAGGAAATACTATTTCACTAACCTAAAAATTACTATTTGAAATGATACAAAGTATTGATATTATTTTGCTACCAAATTGAAGAGTAAATAGAAATGAATTTCTGAAATTTTGTACCTAAAGCTAATCACTAAAAAAGGAAGTGTTTTTACAGGTACTGTACCTATGAATAAAGCGTAATTTGCAAACGCAGGTACCTGCAAATAAAAATGTCATTTGCAGATTTTTCTGTATACTAAAATATACTATACTATTTTATATACTCTATATATATTATACTTTCGAAATGCTGCTTTTTTTCTTGAGATTGTTTATGAGATTATTAAAAAAATATTAATGTTACTTTGAGAGAATTTTCAGTGTTTATGTAGAAATGCAGTGATTTCTTTTTCATTTCATTTCATTCAAAAGAAAAGGAAGTATTTATTTGCAGTTGCTGTACTTAAGGATAAAACGTTATTTGCAAGTGATCGGTACCTGCGGATAAAAATTATTTTTACAGTTTTTTTTCAAATTCAGTAGGCTTTTCTATGAATTTTGAAATGTTTTTTCAATTGGATTGTTTATGCGATTATTAAAAGAAAGATTAATGTTACTTTGCGAGAACTTTCAATGTTGTCGGAGACATGCGATGGATTTGATTTCCATTTAATTTAGCTTTGATAGCCGATTTGAAATTTATTCGTTTGAATTTGCTTGATACAGTATATTTACTGATATTTTCGGTGATAAAATTAAACTTCTTGGTAGGTTATCAAAAAACGAAATTTCGAATTCTAATGGGGTTTCTTAAAGTTTTTTTACGAAATTTTAAAGTTCACTTTGTAGTTGTCAGAAATCTAAGGTCTATAATTAAAATCTGCTATAATTCCATCTACAAAGTGCAATTGTTTATTGAAAAGAATGCATTATTAACTCAATAAAAGCTTCAACATACATATGAGTTAATTGAAGGTAACAAAATAATAAATAAGGTTGTAAGTTCATAACCAGACCGCAAATAGGTTTTGTTTCTCCTCTTCACAGCTCGTAACTAATCTGTTTAAGGAATTGAATTATGGTTAATCATTTTTAAAGCAATGTCTTTTAAATTCACTATTTTATTAACTTGTGTCATTTTTTTCTAAACTTAGCTTAATTTCGGACATATTTAATGTTAACTCTATTCTTACTTCCTGTCCTGTACCCAATGCTTGCATGCGATCTAAATTTTAAAATGTACAAATATAGTTCTCGATTTCTTGTCAGTTACTCTTATAAAAGAAATATTAAATTGAACAGAATGTATACTATCCATCAATAGCGTTTTATTCAAAGTTACAGTACCTGCTGATCCAGAATTCTAAAAATAGGAAGTATGTGTTCAAGAATCTAGCCAATAAAAGAACAGTTCCATTCCACAGTTTCTAACAGAGGATTAAAAACAAACAAATAAATATTTTTAGAAATACTGGAAATGATTTGAATCTAAGTATAGCAATAAGAAATACTGTTGTGAAATATATTTCAACTTTTTAATTGTTAAAACGGATTTAAATTTTCATGACAAGTTCATTATTTATTCTTAAGCTGTAAAAGGCGTTTTAACCACATATGCTTTATACTTTAAAACTAATCCTCACTAAGTCCATATATCAAGCACTCATAGAAGAAGCCAGCATTACACAGTGATCTTCAGGCGATCACCCTCCCGTGTACTGACCGTGCCCGAGATGATAAGATGAAGTGATCAAGCAGGAACCGGCCGTTGATGCAGTGTGCCTGCAATTAGCGCGATATCTTTAAGTACTTTCCATACGTACGCTCACCGAAAAGAATTGTAGATGAAACTTTTAATATCTACTGAAAGTGTAAAATTTGTAAATTATGTTAAAAATCAAATCTTATATTGATTGAACAAGAACCTCAGCATAAAGATCTGTCGCCATTTTTAATTTTTGTTTCCGGAACTTCGTCGTTATCAGCCGGTAACTGAAAACTTGTTTTAAACTTCTAAAAACCTAAAAGAAATAAACATAAATTTAATGTATCGTTTTTTTCAAAGTGCATTAATTTGATTTTTCTGAAATTCCTATAACATTTTAAAACGCCCAGCAAAAATTCGGAAACATATTTTCTACTTCGGAAAGAAATTGTTTCGATAAATATATTTTTAAGCGATTTGACACAAGCGTGAGAATATTTAGACCCCATGTACTATTTTCTCTTTGTCAGAAGCGCATCAGCAAAATGAAAGACATGGGATAAAATTATAATTGCGATCGAAACCTTTGCTCTTCGTTTCTAAGTTGCATAGCTCGTGACCATGCTAACCTGCTTGAATTCAATTTTCCTGCAATATAGGTTGTTTCCTTTCTTTGGACGTATTTGGCGCAGCATAGCCAACAAACAGGCTCGTGTGCCAAAAACACAAAGCAAACAAAACAAATCTTATCTTGGAGTTGTGAAACATCTATAATATATTAAGTTCCGATTGATTCCTAGAATCTATTTTTTATATCGCGGTGAAATTAACGAAATGATCTCAAAGAACATTTTGGATTTGGATTTTTTAAAAATAATTTTGCTTCTATGATTTTGAAAAAAATTTAAATGAACTGAGAAAGGGAAGTTTTATTTCGAATAATTCTCAAATGTAACTCCCGCTTATATCTACAAAAGTGCTTAAATATCTGATGCACATTTCGGACCAATATTTTTCTCTAAATCTATAAAGTGAGAGAAAAGCCTTTTATTGTGAAAGTGTGACTAAATTATTCATTTCTTTCGCTGCGCTGTGATTGATTTCAGCGGAAAATGCGCTGCAACTTTTCCGGCTAAAACATGCGAGCACCAATGATTAAGAAATGAATTTTTGAAGAAATACCTGTATCATTTTGTTTCATAAAGTTAACGTTCTATTCAGTATCGTTCTTGTGACGTAAGTAACAACTTCAGCAGGTCTCGCATTTACAATTCTGAATGAATTACACTTCTGAATTTTTAATTTAAAAAATATTAACTACATTTTGTGCACTAAAGACAACGTGCTTTTAAAAACTTATTTTTTTTCATTGAGAATTAAAATCTTAACTAAACTCTAATAGCACAAGACGCTGTACATTATTGTTACGATATCTTCACGATATTGTACGGCATTCAGAATACCGGACAACGTCGTAGAGATATCGCACAATATCTTGTGCTAATAGGGAAAAATTTATATTTTGTCTCTTACTATAAGATTTTCTTTTCACTGAAAATAAGTATTGTTTTCCAATATAATATTTTTGTAAACAGATCAGAATTTCTTGGGTGTTATTTTTTAGTAGGAAAATAAAATTGATTTAAATAATGCATATATAAAGTATGTGAACGAAGTCAATCACTCTCACAAAAGTTAAGAGTAATTTACAATTACGTATGTATAAAATATAAGAGAAGGTAATGTATTCAATTTTTATTAATGTAAAGATCATTAGAATTACAATTTATTGTAATTCTAGTTCTAAGAGATATTTCCAACATAGCAATGTTTTAAGGCTCGTATTTTTTCTTAAAATTCCATGTTGTAAAATTCGTTACGCACAATAAGCGACAGCTGATGCAGTCAAGGTACACGAATCAGTCAAAAATATTATCATGCTTCGGTATTTTGAACTGGTGGCTCGAATCTGTCACTTTTCTTTTCATTCATTTGTTTTTTAATATCTAATTTATGCTTGCATTCAAATTTCTATTAGTGGGAAGTGCCCTATTTAAATTGAAATTACAGAAGATGATTCAAAATTAATCGCAGCTCGAAGAAATAGATTTAACACATTTACAAACTTTATTTTGAATAAAAGAAAACATTGTAAATAATCATTTAAAAATTTTATGTCTCATTTCTGCATGAAAAATACGTAACATTCGACGTTTGTGTAAATGCTGAGTCGTTCTGAAACGCTCAGTAAAAATTTCGATTTTCTTTTCTTTTTGTATTTCAAAAAGCATTAATTTTGATAAATATATTTCTGAACGATTTGACATAAAAGCAAGAAAATATCAAACTATCTACTTTTTACTCTTTGTCATAGACGCACCAACAATAACAACACCAGTTGAAAGAACTAAAATTTTGCTCTCTCTTCTCCACCTTTCTTTTTGCCTTTCTAAATTGTATAGCTCATGTTTATCTGCTTATGCTCAAATTTCCTTCAAAAGCTGGGATTTCATTTTCTGGAGTTGTGAGATGTATATAATTTTAAAAATTCCGCTTGATTCTCTGAATCTAATTTTTTTTCATATATTAGTGACAGTGACGAAATGATCTTACAGCACATTTGGTGCTTGGATTTCCATAAATACTTTTGTGCTGCAGTGAGTTTTTAATTTAATACATAGTAAATTCAAAGATAAATGTTTTAGTTTTTAAATGCATACTTATAAGGCCTGATTATTTCTACAACATTATTTAACTATCTAATATACCCTTCGGTAAAACAATTTAATTTACATATCTAAGCTGGCAGAAACAATCTTTTATTAAAAAAACAAGACT
The DNA here is from genome assembly GCA_013235015.1 of Araneus ventricosus. Lineage (NCBI taxonomy): Eukaryota > Metazoa > Arthropoda > Arachnida > Araneae > Araneidae > Araneus > Araneus ventricosus. The sequence goes on along the minus strand of BGPR01031568.1, from coordinate 12,652 downwards.
AATTTTTTAAAATTTCTTTCGCTGATATGCGCTGAATATCCGCTAAGAAGATTTTTATCCATCCCAGATGAAATATTCGAGCATTGGTAATTAATAAATGAATTTTTGAAAAATTACCTTCAGCATCATTTCCAACAGTTCATACAGTTACCGATGGATTCAATGTATTTATTTTGTGACGTAAATAACAGACTCAGCTGCAAGTGCTTTATAAATGCAGTTCCGATATTTACAAACGCTATCATTTCCGCACAGTAAAAGTAAGTTGATCTGCTTACAGATAGATACACAGATGGAACTAATTGGAGGGAAGTAAAATATTAGCTGTTACTTACGTTCGAATTGATCGAGTCAGAACTTCATCCAGCTTTTTCAATGTTTCATTCAACCTAACATGTTACGAAATCAAAAACATTGGAATTCATAAATATCCTCAAAATATTCTTCTCCACAACCAAATTTCTTTTCACAGATACTACAAGATCAGAGATACTCAGGGTCTAAAGCTACCCATAATAAATTATCTGAAAAGGACGAAGGCAATGGATGTGCATACTCCATTCTCGAAAATCATTGAATAATAGCTTCTTGGCAAGGTTAACTTAATCACAATAATTCGGTTTTTCATGCTGAAAGTTTTGCAATTAAAACGACAGTTGAAGCAGCTTCATCCCGTTAAAGATCAATCGAAATTAGGACAAACACTTTGCCTACTTCGATGGACATACTTAATCCGAAATCCCACCATAGTATGGTCCGAGAGTTTCAAACGCTTTTGCTTTCTCACAAATACATTCTCCTGAGATGGCTCAAAGCCCACAACGGTCTTCTAGGCAATGAATGAGGAGACCAATTAGCTAAATAAGCCATCACAAAAGGCGACCCTTTCTTTCTACCTAAGCCACTTTCCTACTTGAAATTTTAAATAACGCTTGCTACATTTAACACCTGTCAAGATAAGTGGTATAACGAAAAAACTGTCCGAAGTTCATACGAAATAGTGCCTAGGATCGCAAACAAGCCAGTAGGATGGAGTAGAGAAGAGCTAATATTTGTTTCAGGACACGGGCCTTTCCCTTCTTTCCTTCTTCGCTTCTGCTCACGCTATGCGTCGAAATGTCTGCATACCGTCCTGGCATGTCCAAACTCCTACACTTCAAAACAAACGACAATTGCTAAAACACATTCTTACGAAATGCTTGTAAAGAACCCGACTTCGTCTCTTGATGCGCTTCATGTGTTACGAGAAAGATCTCATTGCAGAGAAACGTCATTCAGCAGGTATCCGCCCAGACTGACACACGAATCCGGAAACTTTTAACTTTTCTTTTAATCTGTACCTCTTTTTTTCGATGTATTTTTTTATTTTTGTCATATTGTGTTCATCGTTTTCCGTGTTGTTTTCATGTTTCTTCTCGTAAAATGTACGAGTCTTTCATTTGTTTTTTCCATTATTGTTTGTTTCTGTCCATATTGTATGAATTTCTTTTTTTAAAAATTAAAATTCCCCTCTATTCATCCATCCAAGCCGGAAAGGAATGAAATGGTTTTAAACATTGGGATGTAGGCGGCATAAAGTAATGTAATTTTCATCTGAAGGAATGTTTGTGAAAGAGGCTGATATAAGTAAGTGTTTTGCTATAGAATTTTTTCCTGGAAACGTAACTGAAAACATAAGACCAACTACATAATATAAATTGTTTAATTAATTTTATTTTGATGTGATGTTTTGAGAGGAAATAAATATTTTTTCACGCTTGAAAACACTTGATTGATGTCTGTAGGAAGGAAATTTATGATCGATTTTGTACTCACTCCAGATGTACTAGAATTCTTAAATTTTATGCAGTTGAGCTTCTCTGATTACTTTAAAATATTTAAATATTCGATAATAATTTATTTTTGTAATATGAAATTAGATATTAATTTAAGAAAAATAAAATTAAAAAATAAATTAAATTAATTGAATTAATAAAAAATAAATTAATTTAAGAAAAATAAAATTCCTAAACAATTATCAATATGAAGAAAATAATTGATTGGAATTTTCCATTATAACTTTATGGTTTTTGAAAAATTGTTTGCAGCATTTAAAAAATATATATTTATGTTATATAAAATATTTTAAAGTCTAAAAGGAAGAAAATATTGAAAAGAAAAAAAATCGCTTAGACCTCACATTCATTAATGTACTTGAATGTAGTAAACATATTTTATCGAAGATTCAGAAATATGTGCAATTCATAAAAGCGTGAAGTGTTAACATCAATATGTCAAGGGAATTAAATAACAATCAGTGTAAAAAAAAGAAAATTCCTCATTATTCATTCAAAATTTAAATGTATTATGAATTTGATTAAAAGAGAGTCTTTATATCAGTGCATCTTGAATTTATGATTTTTGCTTTGATGTCTGAATTTTTATTAAAATTATTATCTAATTTTTTTGCTAATTAAAGCATACTTTTTAATACTTATTTACGCTGTTATTAAGAAATGAAATAGCAGGAATTTGTATTTCTACAAATACCGGGTGGTAAAGTATTCCTATCTTCTATAGAAAATCTCCACGGAATGCATTTCAGAATATGTGACATTCATTTATTTAGCACTTTTGGTGTATTAATTTTGCGCATCTGATGTATAGTCAATGTTGGACGGCGATGGGGCCAGGAAAGGGAAGAAGGGGTGTCCGTAATCCTCCACGCTCGCATTTTTGAGGGGAAAAATTAATAACATAAAAATTATTGTTAGCGAAGTTAAGTTCTCTATCTGTTAACTTTATTTCTCTTACTCAGTTTGCTCAGAGAATATTCAAAACTTTCCTATTTATAACTAATTTTTACTTTTTTTTCACTCCGCCTACGCTCCCCGTAATACTTATTAGTCTCCTAGCCGCCTTCGGCGACCAGTACGTTTGCCGTACTTCAATTTTTGGCAATATTCAATTTTTGAATATTAAAATTAATGTATATATTACATAGGGATCATGAGACGTTCAAAAGGTTTCGGTGGGTCATGTCACAAACAGTGTTTCCCAACCATTGGATTAAAAAAATGATGGAATTTTATTGCAACTATGAAAATTATTATTTTAAATTATGCCTAAAGTATCTTTTATGAATGAATTAAAATTGGAGAAAATAATTATGTTTCAATTTAATTGATATCATTGAAGAGATAATATTTTGAATATCCTTATGCAGTGAAAATATTTTTTGTTCTGTAATATTTTTTGAAGATATCGAGAAAAAAAATCCAAAATACCCATTAATTTTTAAAAAATTCTGATTAAAATTTATAATAAAAAGCTCCGAGGTTCACATTCAATATCTCCAAAAAATTTTACTCCGAAACACACGTTCCTTTTTATTATTACTAGAGATATATTATTTCCTCGCGCATTATTATTTCCTTATTCTAATATTTTTAAAAATGTTGGATTTTGATTTTAAAAAGTTTGTTACTTTGTTTAATTTTGAAACCTTAATTTGGAGAACTAATTATGTTGATGAAACAAATTGTGTTTTAATCCCACATCTATTAACATCATTATTTTCGAAATTTCCGTGAAAGAATGAATGTGCGTCAATCATGTATCAGTGTTCATCTCATATGGGGGTAGATTGACACAAATACATTTTTTGGGGAAAAATGTGTTAAATAAATATCTTATGCCATTTGTGATCAAAACTCGACTGAAATCCTATAAAAGATAAACAAACACATATAATTAATTTTAATTTTTACCGTTGAAAAAAATCATTTTGTATGTTTCAATAGAAAAAATATTAGGTATCCATACTCTACCTATTAAAAAGCAATATGTTTTATTTTAATTATTTTCAACCTTTTAGTCTTTATTTAGAATTAATTTTATAAGTTAATTAAATAACTTTTAATTATGTTCTAAAATTTTAGGAAATGAGCAATTCCATTAAGCTCACGGAAGTGTAGAAATTAGCATAATCTAAAATAATCTTCTCTTTGGGATGAGTATTTGCTCTAAAAGTGTCTTAAAACAGAGCACTAACGAAATTTTATATAAAAAATTGTGGACTATTTTGATCCTTCTCCTACCTGAAAAAAATCTTTAACTCTACAGAAAAAAAATAATTTCAGGTATTTGACGTTCAAATCTTGAACGTATGGAAAACAATCTCAGAAAATATGTCATTTCTTTAGCAATATACTTCGAAAAATTATTCAGAGCTCTTAAAACTCATATTACTCCCTCTAAAGAAAGATAACATAATAGAGTTTTTTTTTATTTCTCAAAGAAGCGTAATCTTTCTCATACAACATATTGGCATATTATTTATGTGCAAAAATTATGTGCATGAATTTTCAAGTAATGCATTATTTCATCCGGCTCCGTAAACGCGATGATTGTACAATTTCTGGCGTAAATTGACAGATTGGTACAAAACACTAAAATAAGCACATTTTTGTCATCATTTTTTGTTGCCTGCAAGGCACGGATTCATGTGATGATCTTATATACAGTGGCGAATCCATTGGGTTGCTAAGGGCTGCAGTCTCTCCCAGAGACCAAAATTCTTGATCTTTTTCAAATCACTACACTTATTTGTTCTTAATCACTTTTTAAAAAAATAAAACGGGAAAACTCCTTTTTCGCTTGACAGACTCGGAAGCGTTTTCATCTTTTAAACTCATTCCATTCGTACTTGTAGCGTTAACGTGGTCGAAAACATATTTTTGGTAGTTATTTATTTTTTAATTAGATTACCGAGAGTATTGTAGTGTCAGTTGCGATAATTATTGTCAGGTGGATAAAGTTAAAGTGTTTTGAATTGCAAAAGCCATGAGGTCACGACGATACAAAATTTTTTTTTGACCTCAGCTCCCATCAGACCAAAATCCTGGATTCTCCACTGTATAGATAGGCATGTGAGAAAAACTCGACAATTCAAAGAAATAAGCATTTTGATGTCTCAGATTTATACTCTTACAATAAGTTCACAGGAATTCCTAATACCAACATTAATACAAGATTCACATCGTTTTCAGATGGATGTATAGAATTACAGCCAGGACACAATTGACTTACACCAGAAAAGATCTCAGGCACTTAAGGTACACTTCCAACAAAAGCATAGAACCTGACCTCTAGATATTAATAATATTCATTGGAATGTAAGTAGATCATATTGTCACCGAGACCCTGGAAAAAAATTTCATAGTAAATTTGTTAACGCCATTAATAAGAAAGGTAGAATTGGTTAGTGATTCTCCAGCTCTCTATCCGAAAAACTTACATCTAATTACATCCTTAGATCAATTGTTCTGTTACCGTTTGCAATTTCATTCCCAAAATGAATGATTACGATCTGTGTTATCAAATCAGGATACATGCTGCTCCGAAGCCTCATCGAGATTGATAATATTTGAAAGCGCCCCTCTTCTTTGAAATGGTCTCGGTAAATTCTAGGAATAATTTCTTGTTTCAAAATGTGTTCCATCCTACTATATGTATAATATGTTGTGCCAAAAATCACAAAGAAGCAGGATGCAATTATTCAAACTTTAAACGCGCTTAAAGAGTCAGAAGATTTCCCTCTAAACTCTTAAAACGCAGTATAGAACATAACTGAACTCTTAAAATGAGTTAGCCAGAATTTATGGTGTAGGCTGAATGTTGTATTATAGCTAATGAAAAGTGCATATGAATCCGAAAGTTGTTGAGACTTAAAGATAAATTTAAATTTATATTTGAATAACGATAAATTAAATGAAATAAAACTTTATTGCTTTTCAGAAATTACTTTCCTCAATCAGGATTTTATTTTAATATTTTAATTTTTTCGAAATTCTTCAAATATCTTTTCCTAAACTATCAACTTTCAATTTGCAATAGTTTTTTTTACAACAAAAGAAAATGTATTACAATCTTCAAAATTCATCAATTGAAAAAAGCGCAATTATTCTATAACTATTCCCGGTATGCGTCTGATTTGAAGGCCTCAGAACTTTCTAACGAAATAATTTAGAAACTTCTCGATAACGGACATGTATTAGAATCATTAGCTTCTGTAATCATTTTCAAAAGATATTTTATGCGTGAAAGTATGTATGCGAAATCTTACATTTAGATGTGCAGAGTCGTGTTTATATAAACAATACCACTATTTTAATTCCAATTTCTTCTATATAAGATTCCTTTTTCTACAAAATATGCGTTTTCGTTTTAACTTCCGTTTTCTTTTATTTAAAGTCAGGATTTTTATATCCGGACTGGTAAACGATAAAAAATAGTTTCATTGTTATAATTTATTTGGATGAATGAAGAGCACGTGAAACTTACAATACACATATCTAAAAGTGTTAAGATGGGATTCATATTATTGTACGATACATCAAAGAACTAACCGAATCTTTCTGGTTCATTATACAATAGCAGACATATAGCATGGAAGCAGTACAAACAAATGCTACGAAATCTACAAACGAAATCCTAAAAAATATCATTTGAGACCATATTGTTTCGTTTTGCATTGAATGCATAGATTAAAGTGTGTGAAAGGATTGCAGAGACTCGAGCACACAACAATTTCAATGTCGTTTTTACATCTTATTTAAGTTAAAAGAAAATCAACTGGCAACAACTTTGTAAAATGTCATCCGAATGTAGTGAAATAATTCAGTTGTCAAATAGTTTATTTATTGATATAATTCAGTATTTGAATAATTAAATGTACTGAAAAAATTCGGTATTCGACTGTCACAACCATTACAAAGACATTTAAAATTGAGATCAAAACACCGATTGAATATTAATTATTGAAAAAATATATGAATTTATAGAAATTCATTTTTCAGCAACCTAAAAATAATACTTACAAATGAAACCAAGTAGTGATATTATTTTAATACCAAAATATAGAGTAAATAGATAGGAATTTCAGAAATTTAGTACCTAAAGCTAATCAATGAAAAAAGAAAGTTTTTATTTGCAGTTACCGCACCTATGGATAAAACGTTATTTGCAAGTACACGATACCTGCGAATAAAAATTTTATTTGCAGTTTTTTTCTAATTCAGTATGTTTTTAAATGAATTTGGAAGTGTTCTTGACATGAATACGTCTTTCGCTTGTTACAGTTATAGTCAGTCGAAATTTTCTTTTGCGACTACCTTCAGATTTGAATCGCTAATAACTACGAGACTAATAATGCGAAAAGAATTGTTGAACCTACAACGGATAGATCATATTTGTAAAAGTTTGTCGAATAGTATTTCTTTTGCCTGAGACTTCATCGTACCAGTTTAGGCGCATGCGCATGATTGTTATGAATTAGCTTTGTGTAAGTTTGTAAAAAAGGGTAGCGTGGAAACGCGTTTAGGTAGGAGGTTGATTCTGGTGTCGTTTTAATGAGATTGAGGAGTATTACTAGAACCAAAGTGAGTCAATAAAAATATTTATCAGAATATAAGCAAAAATCGGTATTAAATTGAAAATTTCAAACTCTGCATGTTTTTTGATTAACATATGAAGAGTTTTATTTCGAATTCTATGAAACTTACCGAATAGTTAAAAATACGCAAAAGAAACATTGTATTAAAATTTAAATTCAAATATTTGAATATTACTGGAAATATGAGCATTTGCAGTAAATAATGTTATACTGCAGAAGCTCTGTTTATTATCAACAGATGAAACCATCAAAAGCTACTCTAAATAAAGCATAAGAAAAGCACAGTTCGAGTCCGCGCCGTAGAAATTTCGTGAAAACGTCGTGATGAAATCATAAAACAAGTATTTCGTATTAATATTTAATTCAATAACCAATCTCTTTAATACAATATTTACACAGAGTAGTATAATGGTTACAGAATAGATAAATCACAAGTTTATCGCATGTAGCCTGAGTCTGATGCAGTTTGTGATTTGTCTTTTCTGTAACCGCTTTACTACACTGTGTAAATATTGTGTTAGAGAGATTGATAATTAAATTACATATTAATACGAAACACTTGTTTTATGAATTTATCCCGAAGATTTCACGAAACATATACAGCGCGAAACTGAACTGTGCCTTTCTTTTTTTTATTTGAGATTGTTTAAGAGATTATTAAAAGAATAATTAACTTTACTTTGAGAGAATATATAATGTTGTCGGAGTCATGCGATTGCTTTTGATTTTTTCATTTCGTTGTGAGTGCCGATTTGAAATTCATTCGGTTGAATTCGCTTGAGACAATATATTTACTGATATTTTCAGTGATAAAATAAAACTTTTGGTAGGTTACCGAAAAAAAATCAAATTTCCAATCCTAATGTTCTCTCTTACAGTTTTTTTACGAACTTTTAAACTTGTCTTTGCAGATGTCACAAATCAAAGTTCTAAAATTTAAATCTGCTATAATCCCATCTAGAAAATGCAAATTTGTATTGAAGAGATTCCATTATTAACTTCCTTTGAAGGTTTAACATATTTAAGAGTGAATTGAAGGTAACAAAATAATAAATAAGGTTGTAATTTCATAACCAGCCAGCGAATAGGTTTTGTTTTTCCTCTTCACAGCTCGTAACTAATCTGTTTAAAAAATTGAAATCTGGTTAATCATTTTTAAAGCGATGTCTTTTAAATTCAATATTCTATTAACATTTTTTCTTCTTTCTAAACTTACTTTATTTTCGGACATATTTAAAATTAACTCTATTCTTACTTCGATTCCCTTAACCAATGCTTGCATGATCTCTAAATTTAAAAATGTATGAATATTGGTTTCGAAATTCTGTCAGTTACTCCCATAAGAGAACGATTAAATTGAACAGAATGTATACTATCCATCAATAGCATTTTATTCAAAGTTACAGTACCTGCTAATCCCGTAATCTAAAAATAGGAAGTTTGTTTTCAAGGAATCTAACTAATAAACAGCCAGTTCCATATAACAGTTTTTAACAGTGGATTAAAAACAAACAAATATTTTAAGAAATACTGGAAATGATTTGATTCTAAGTATAGAAATGAGAAATACTGCTGAGAATTATAATTCAATTTTTTTAATTTGTAAAATTGAATAAAAATTTCAGCTTCAGAAAAAATGGCAGCTTCATTATTTATTTTTAAGCTGTAAAAAGTGTTTTAACCGCGTATACTTTAAACTTTAAAACTAATCCCACTTAATGTAATTCACCTAAGTCCATATATCAAGGACTCAGAAAAGAAGCAAGCATTACACAGTGTTCCTGAGGCGGTCACACTGCCGTATAGTGACAGGGCCCGAGATTATTAGATGAAGTGATCAAGAAGGACCCGTCCGTTGATGCAGTGTGCCTGCAAATAACGCGGTATTTTTAGGTACCATACCAACCTACGCTATCCAAAAAAGTAGATGAAACTGTGAAAAATAAACTGAAAGTGGAAAATATGTAAGTTATATTTAAAATCTAATCTTATCTTCATCGAACAAGAGCCTCAGCACAAAATACTGTTGTCATTTTTAATTTTTGCTTCCGGAACTTCGACGTTATTAGCCGGTAACTTAAAACTTGTTTTAAACATTTAAAAACTTTATTTTTACTCAATGAAAAACCCGTAAAAAACAAATATAAACTTATTACAGTGCATTAATTTAGAATTACCTGGATTTGCTGTGATATTTTAAAACGCCCAGCAAAAATTCTGAGACATGTTTTGTATTTCTGAAAGAAATTGTTTCGATAAATATATTGCTAAGAAATTTGAAGAAAGAGTGAGTATATTTCGAGCCATATACTACTTTCTATTTGTCATGAGACCACCAACAAAAACAGTGATATTAAAGAATACAGTAAAATTACGAGGCAAACCCTTGCTCTTCGTTTCTGAAATGCATGGCTCGTGTTTATGTTGACCTGCTTGAGTTCAGTTTTCCTATAAAAAGTGTTATTTCATTTTGTGGAGACATGAAACACCTATAATATAGCAGTTTCTGATTGAACCTTCCAATCTTATTTTCTTATATCACAGTGAAGTTAACGAAATGATCTGAGATCATTTTGGGGATTTGGAGTTTTAAAAATAATTTTGTTTCTGTGATATTTAAAAAATTAAAATAAACTACGAAAGGGAATTTTTATTTCAAAAAATTCTCAAATATAACTCCCTCTTATTTCTACAACAGTACTTAAATATATGATGATAATTTCAGTAAAATATTTATCTTTAAATCTATAAAGTGATGAAAAACATTTTTATTCTGAAAGTCAGACTAAATTGTTCATTTCCTTCCTGTCCTGTGATTAATTTCTGCGAAAAAGGTATTAAACCTTCTCGAGGTCAAATATACAAGCACCGGCGATTAATAAATGAATTTTTTAAGAATTATTTGTAGAATTTACTTTCATACTGTTAACGTTATATTCAATAATTTTTGTGACGTAAGTAAGAGCTTCAGCTGGTTATGCTTTTACAATTTTTGCTTTGACTTATGATTTTTTTATATAAAAATATTAACTACAATATGTGCACTGGTAAAAACATGCTTAAACTTCCTGGTTGCAAGAAGGCCCTTGGGAATGACGAACTACACTCGAACATGCCCCAACGTGAACTGAGAATCCCTTTTCGTTCGCTGACAAACTGGCAATATTGGTTTCGCCGCCAGATGTTCACAAACCGTTCGACTCGCAAGTGCATACGCACCTTTCGCCTGAATGCCTTAGTTACGAGCTAAATTAAAATTCATGGGTCATTAGTTCGATCGTGCCCCGCCCAACACGCTCAATTCCTTCCCGGAAGCAAGATTAATCGTTTCAAAAATTTAAATTTCGACTATTCTATTTAATATTTTGTTCTGGGAAATTTAATATTTTTTTAACTTTTCACTTTTTTCAAATCTTGTTTAATAATAGGAAAATTAAAATACAGACAGACATGAATCGATTATATTTTACATTTATTTTCTCTGAATATAAAACTTACACATTCTCATTACATGTATATTAATTACAATACTTCTAGAGAGGTCAGATTTTTTAAATAACATGTGGCGAGATAGGGCACCAGAAGAAAGACTTTCAACAGCTTATTAGTCACTACAGTCACAATTAGAAAGGGTGGGAGGTCGCATTCCAGTCGGTGGCCCTTATCCCCGGAATAATTCAACTGGCTCTTTTTTCGACGCCAAGATTAAAAATTCCTCCGTCTGTAGTCCCATCCATGTGCTTCAGAATTTTCTTCTCGTTCGCCAGTCTTCTTATGACGCTTTGATTTTCATGAAGACGTAAACAATCTTTATGATTATCAGGATCATTGTCGTGAATGTCAAACTGTATAATTTCATTTCCGCTATTTTGATTTCCCAGTTACTCAGAATTAAGCATTTCTTTAATTTGTAACATATTTTTGATTTTAAATTTTTTCTAAATATTTTCTGCTTTTCCTCAGTTTCTTCTTTCTTTATTTTCTGCATGTATGCTTCTTCCCGCATCCATGTCTCTGCAAGTCCTGTAGCAAAATTGTTAAAATCAATGATTTCATTTTTAGTAGTGTGCTAGTAACAAACAACAAAGAAATATATTATTTAGTAAAGTTCAATAATATAATTATTTAAACGATTAATCGACGTGAACAGTACAGGAAACGCGCGATTTTTATATGTAATTTACAAGAGTACTTTACATTGATACAACGAATTCAAACCATTTTCATTGTTTAAACAAATATTTAATTGCGTTAACAGCAGAGAATTAAAACATCTGGAGCAATACTTCTCAATGTGTTTCCCTACATTGAGAAGTATCACCATAATACGGAGTGGCTACGCGAGTTATAAATTTTTTAAGGATAATGTTGTGTCGCAATTTTGTCAAATTTTGAAGCGTCAGAAAAAATGTGTCTAAACATCTTTCTAGTACAAAAATAATTAGGTATGTTTCATTAAAAATAAAGAAATAATTTCGATGTTTTTGAAATGGCAATTTATGAATGCATACCTGATCATTGAGGCTTCAATTTCCAGATATACTTTGTTTCTTCAAAATGTGTTACATTTTACTTACACGCATAATTTTTTGTTTGAAAATTCAAACAGAAGTCGGATGTAAATACTCAAGCTTTAAAAGCGGTGAAAATGTTAGATGATTTCCTTCTGAATTCATACCATATCTCTTGAAATTCGTTAGCCGGAATTCATCGTGAGGTGAATTCAGATTACAATTGATGCAGGCTTCTATGAATCCAAAAGTTGTTAAGGCATTCAGAGTTTAGATATATAATTTTTTATATTGAAGTAATAATGATTTAAAAAATTTAATAAACGGAAAGACTTCTCTGACACTACATTTGGGAAACTATGCTAATATGATGATTTTCGCAAATTTCATGCAATTGCGTTTCTATACTGGCAACTGTCATTATACAACATTGTGTTTCGCAATAAAAGAAACTATAATGCAATTTTCGAATCTTCATCAATTGAAAAGAGGACAATTATTCTAGAGTTAACGCTCGTATGAGGTTGATTTGGATGAAGTTCAATTTTCTTAAGATATAATTTATAAAATTTTGCTTGAATAGATTAACATTGGAATCCTTCACAAATGCATTCATTTTCAAAGTATTCTTTATGTATTAGAGATTGTAAATAAAAACAAACATTTAAATGCTCATGAACGTGCCTTTTAATGTTTTACCACTCTT
>BGPR01031567.1:0-17974 GCA_013235015.1 Araneus ventricosus | reverse complement strand
GACATGCAGAAAAAGTTATTTTATCTTTAGTTCTGTCATTCTATTGGAATTCCGAATAAATATTTCCTTAAATCTATAGATTACCAGCTAACATTTCAATAGAGTGTGTAGACACAATCTCATCCAAGATATTCTGTGATCTGAATTCAGAATACTATTTTTTGCCCTTGAGTTCGCCAGATGATTGGGCACTCATTTCGGAAATAATTGAAAAACCTACTCAGGGTTCTGTAATACTAAATCCCTCAAAAAGACGGCCTAAACCTATCTCTTATTAAGCCTGAATTCACAAATGTAGCTACAATATTATCATCTATTTTGTTTAAAATATTTTCTTGGACACTGGTACGCGAATAGGCAAACTGTTCTTCAAGAAATTGCCGTTTCCTCGATACGAGTACTGAATCGTGCGACAACGCTGTGGAAAAAAAAAAAAATCTAGAAGGGGCTTTTCCATTGTTGATTTTATTGCTCGCCAGCTGTTCTCAATGTATCTCATGCGAGGTAATTCCAAGGGGAAGATGGAGTGACCTGAAACCTCGAGGCAAGAGCAGATCCTTTATCCCCCGACGAGGAATTCTTATTACGTAGGAACGCTTTTCCGGCTTACTAACTTACTGTGGGTTGATACACGAGACACCCAAAAACACACCCCCACTTTGAAGTCTAAGCCTCCATGTTCGTAGTGAGGAAGGTAATGTACTGGTGTGTACTGTTGCCTCTCTTACCAAACAACGGTAAACTGTGAATCATGCAACAAAAAAGCAAACATGGCGTGCTTCCTGCCATATCTTTAATAAATTTATGGAAGGGATCTTAATAGTTGATCATAACGACACAAGAACTGAATAATTATAAAGAATGAAATGTATAGAGATGCATGCTTAGTACATGGCTTCTAATATTGTTCCCATACATACTGGACCTCAAGAGCCATTACACATGCGGTTTCAAAGTTTGTTGAGTACTTTTGGATAGATATGACTTACATAGCAATTATATTTTTACTTTGCTTCTTTTTAGAGAAGATATAGTTAGTATGAAATCATTTAAATTTAATTACATTACAATTTTTCCCATTACTTTTGTTTATGAGTCATTCTTATAAATCACAGCTTAATGTCTTTTTTTTTCCAAAAAAAAAGCTATCCATTCAGTTTCGTACCTTCCATTTTAATTAATTTCGTTGGATAGATTTAATTCAAAATAGCTAATGCTAAAAATTTTAAACGTGCAAATTAAATGAAGTTTAAATGAATTATTATTAATTATTTAATTATTTAAATTCATATTAGAGGGCGAACCAGCAACTCACCGAAAGCAATGCGCTAGTTATAAATTAATATATGAAAATAGCTCAAGTACAGAAATAGAAGCGTAATATATGTTCACATATGTCGGGTAGGCCCTCTGAAACTCATGAAAGGATACATGCTGAAATAAGTGAACAATCGTTAAACACGAACTTTTAAATACGTATTAATACAGGTTTTAATTCGATCAATTATACTCTCATAAAAAAATTCATGCAAACTTTATTTCTAGAAATTTCCTATCGTTTTGAAAAATGAATATAAATAAATAACGTAATTAACTGAAATGTGTGACCTTTTGCTCTGAAGAGTAATTAAAAATTAATAAAAAAATAAGTTACTTAGATTTTTTAACTTCATCAAAAACTTGTTTTACAAAGCTTCAAAACTTCATAAAAATTGGAAATATTTTTCAACATCTCAAAGCAATTACAATCGTCACAACATAACTGATAGGTCTTTATACTACCATGTAAATTTATGAATGTTTTCAATTTATAAATACATAAATAACAAATTGTGACGTTTTGACCCTTATTTGGAAGAATACATCTGCCCTTAAATAAAAGATTTGTAATTGTCTAAAATTTTCAAAAATATAAAGAACTAAAACACAATTATTATGTGCTTTTATTAGCATGTAAATGCTTATAATATCATAATTAAAATTAATTTAATGTATATTTGTAAATTTTAAAAAATGGAAAGGAATTGGGGAAAATTTTCTACTACCTTTCACCTTATTATCAGTATTTGTAAAAAAGTAAGGGTATTTATTAACGTAGTATAACCCCGAGAATCCAAAATTTCTGATTATACGAACATATATATATATATATATATATTAATTTTCTGAAAAATGAAGGAAAAATAACATTTACGAATCCGAAACAAAACTAAAAAAAAAACTCGATTTGTTCTTCAAGAGGGAATGAGAATCTTAGTGAGTAGAAAAAAACTCGGATATTTTCTTTCTACCCTCAACTTGTTTACCTCTGTACCGTAAGAATTGCCGCCTGCTCTTTCCGTAAACCTTCACAGAGCACAAAGAGTCAAAATCTACTGCATCAAGAGTATTTTACTGAATTTCCTGATAATCTGAATTCCCCGAAATCCGAACAAAGGACATCCCCCAATTAGTTTGGATTCCCGGAGTTCTACTGTATAGCTTTATAAATATACGTACTGTAATAAAATTCTGCTTAATTGAGAAAAATCATACATTTATTTTTTTGTGTTTAGTTTATGAATTTAAAAAAAAAAGAATACCGAAAAGATTTATTGTATATTTAGGAAATGTAAAAATGGAGAAAATTACCCCGGTGAATATAATTTTGCCATAAATTTGAATACCAATACATGTTCATGAATTTTCTACAGCTCCTAAGTGCATATCAGACAAATGCTCTTATTAAATTATAATACAAATGCTCTTATTTGATTTCATTCTACGATAAAATTTGACACTGTATATGGTTATTTTAATTTAATGTACACCTTAGCTCCAATGAGTGATTTTTTTTTTAAACTGTCACATACTCACAACTATATCACTATAAATACCATTTTCTATTTAAAGTCATTTGCATCCAGTAAAATTATTTTTATCTTTTAAAAAAGAATAAGCTTAGGTAAAAGCGATTACACTTTTATATTTCAAGTAATTAATTCATGCGTTGATAAAGAAATTAGCGCCGAATGAATATTATTTTTAAAAAAAAGACAAAATAAAATTAAAACAGTTTAAAATCGGTCAAGAAAATAAGAGATTTATAAGAGCATTCTGAATAAATCTTCTTGTGCGAAAACCTATGAAAATGGTCCTTTAAAACGCAAACGAGCCTCCATCCCATGACCTGCGTCAGTAAAGCCTCCCGCGTCGGCTATCTCAGAGATGTTCCCCACCTCCCGTGAAGGACATCGTGGCGCTGTAGAAAGGAGGAATTTAGGCGGACATTCGATTTCCTGTGGCCGTCCTCTGCGCGTGCTTTGGCACCGCCGGGACCTCCTTTGGATACCACAGCCTCCCGCGAAGTACGTACGTGGGGAAGTCCTTGGGAGTAGGGTGTGCTGTGTGGGTGTAACTGAGTGGTTGTCTTGTGATACTGAAGCCAATCAGCTATATACAGATGAAGAAATCATCTCTTTAGTTCAGAATAAGCCACCAGATGACTCTGATCTAGAAGAAACTGATGAGCCACAGAATGTTCTCGTTTCCCATTCTGAAGCTGCAAATACTCTAGAAACAGCACTGCGATATATAGAGTAGAGTGAAAATGCGACATCAACACATATTATGTTTATGAGACATTGGCATAATATTGCTTCCACGTCGAGAATAACATCACTTCGTCGGACAAATTTCTTCACCCCAAAAGATCGTTAATGTAAATGTGTATGTGATGTGTTAATGTAATGTGTTTTTATTAAACGTAAATGGGATCCTTCAATTATTGCATTAGTTTCTTCAATGTGTACAAAATGATGCATGCCGAAAAAGTACTTTGGTGTTTTTAGTATTGTATATTTAAATCCTTTCAATTACATATTATTTTCGAAAATAAAATCGTTTAACCGGTTTAAAATAAAATCGAATTAACCGGAATTTCGGATTAGCGGGGTTCTACTGTATATATATATGAGGGTGGCCCTTATTTTTCAACTTTGTTTTTTTTTATGTCTCACCCCCTCATTTTTTTCTAACTGGCCTAAAACTAATGCCAGAAAAAAATTGGGTCATTCCCGTAACTCTAACTGTTGCACCAGAGGCTGTGAATGTCGCCATTTCTATAAAAATTACTGTTTTTCCACAAATTTAACAGAAAAAAAGAAATAAGATTGTATGCACTTTAATAAACTAAATAATTTCAAATATACACTAAAACATAGTTTTAAATAACCCATTAGCACGTAGAATTCCCAATAGGGGCAGTTCTGGTTGTCGGGAACACGTGTAGTCATCGCGTCTATTCAGTATTGCATCGTCTTCCAAATGAAGAGGTAGCACGTGGTTTGTTATAAACGGCGCCAAAGGGTAAACTTCGCAATCGTATATATCTGAGTGAAAGAGAAACAAATGAAATATTAGGTAGCAAATTACCTTCTAATAAACAAGTAATGCAAGTGCTATTTTATAATATGAGATGCGTAAAATTAAGTATCCGTGAAAGTGCTCGTTTAGCAATTTCTGAAACTGTAATTTTTTGCCAAAAATCCCAAATACCATTTAGAGAACCTCAACACTGCATTGTTAAACTGGAAGTCTTATATAATGAATGGAGAATGTTTCAAAAACATTCTAAAAGAAAGAGAGTAACTGAGGACCTAAAAGAACAAAATTTTAAAGAAACACTAGAGGACCTATTTGATATTGCTCACTCTAATGTCTTAAAAATTATTACTATAAAAGAAGACAGACAATTTCTCATCTCCGAGAAGGAGAAAAGAAGAATTGGTGTTTTAGGGTTGCATTGATAAAATAACTGATGGAAAGGAAAAAAAGAGTTCTAAAACGTCTTAGTGCAGAAGAACATCGTCTAAAAAAATTAAAGAGGATATAAAAATCAGTGAAACAATGGAGGACATGGACTTGGACATTGAAGAATCGTGTAAGTAGAAAACCATTGTAAGTAAATAAAAATAAGTTGTTTCGTTTCAGCTAAACAAGAAAATGATTTTTATGTATATTTTTGATTTATTTTACTAGGAAAATAGTTAACTAGAAAATTATTTCTTTATTTAATGTCATTGTTTGGCAAATTGGTATTATATTAAATATATTATTAAATCTTTAATGGCTTTATGTAAACTATAAGCTAGTCTGTACTCTGTAATTCTGGAACGTAAGTACTAGCATGTATTAGCGATTAGCATGTAAGATTTATAATTCAGCACTATCATACACAGAGTAGTATTCAAATTTTGGCACATGGAATCATTAAATATCTAGTATAGATGTAAGCAGTTAGAGATGAAGAGGGGATGCCTAAACAATGCTTTTTTCTGCCTTTCCGCACTCTTCCTACCAGTTTTCCTATAGATCAATGGAATCTAGAGGGGAGTCATGCCCTCTTCTACTCAAGTCCGCGTCCATACATAAGTTATTTATTATGCTTCCAAAAAACTGAAACATTTCATAATGAAGTGGCAATTACTGCACTTTTGAAATTTGTTTTTGTCGAATTATTACATTTTAATGCAGTATTTTGTATTATATTTACAACAGGTTTTTGTTTTAGTGACAGCTTCGTCTGAAAAGGAGAGTTCGTCTGAAAATGAAACTAACAGTGAAGATACATTGTGTCCCAATTATCAGCCAGGTCCATTCAAAGAATGTAAACGTGGAAACGTTAATTTTATTAACACCAAGTTGGTAGCAGCTCTTGATAAATGCAAGTAAACTTACAAAGACCCTGTCCACATTTTAATGGCTACTGCAGGAGCTTTGGGACACAACACTGAAGATCTAATTATAAATCGAACCTCGATACAGCGATGCCGTCAAAAGCTTCGTGCCGAGAGTGCTTCAGTAATTAGAAATGAACGTCTAATACAGTTAGAGTTTAGAACGTTTCTACGTTACAGTTAGAGTTCGCTACCGTCCACTGGGATGGAAAGCTGCTTCCAGCAACAACTAGAAACAAGAAGGTTGACAGGCTTCCAGTAATTATTTCCGCTAACGGACAAGAGCATCTTTTAGGAGTCCCTCAATTGACTTCTTGCAGTGGAGACAACATGGCAGCAGCTATTTACAACTTGCTTGCTGAAACTAAACTTTTGGATACAGTTCAGGCCTTGTGGTGTGACACTACTGTGTCAAATACTGGAAGAATAAAAGGTGCTTGCGTTTTATTAGAACGAAAACTGGGAAAAGATCTCATATACCTACCTTGCAGACACCCTATATATGAATTGGTTTTAAAATCTGCTTTTGAAGCATGCATTACTATGCCGTCTTGACACGAACCATGATTATTTAAACGTTTTCAACAAGCTTGGGTCGATATAGATACTTCTAAACATACTGTTGGAATTGATGATCAATTTGTTGTGAACAGTATCGATAAAGACACAGAGATTGCGCTTCATTTTGCACAAGAGCAAGTTGTTATTCAACGGACAAGAGACGACTACAAAGAGCTGCTGCAGTTAGTTATTATATTTTTAGGCGGACACGAAGCAAATGAAATTACATTTCGATTACCTGGTGCATTTCACCATGCCAGGTGGATGGCGAAATCTATTTATCGCTTGAGAATATTTATTTTTCAAAATGAATTTCATTTGACTCGGCAAGAATTGCAAGAAATAAGGGATATCTGTATATTTATTGTAAAAAATATACATAAAAGCTTCGTACAATGCTCCCTTAGCCTGCAAAGCACCATCCCAGGATTTGACGTTTTTTTAAAGGTTCTTTACTTTTACAAGGAAATATATGAAAAAATTTCCCAAGACACAAAAAAAATTGTGGACATTTGTGGTATCTTACTGAAGAAATGGTGGTTTTAGAATTTCTTGATGATACAATTCCTGTCGAAAAAAAAGTGAAGATGGCCAAAGCATTTAAAGAAAAAGAATCAACTAATTGTGACCCCAAGCGTCTCCATTTTGATTTAAAGGAAATGACCGAATTTGCACACAAAGAACTACAAAACTTTGTATCAAAAAGAACATCAAATTTTTTTAAGCTGTTTAAAATATCGTAGAAATAGGTGTGAAGCTTATGGAAGAATACAACAATATCATAACACACGATGAGGAGCAAAAGCAATACCTATTGCAAGTCGTAAAAGACTATCGGAGCCATTTTCCATCTTGCTCAAAGCATTCATTATAAAAAAAATTATTGAAAGCAAAATTGCAACTATTACAATTCAATGTTATAAAAACTTGTTTTTGTGGTGAAGCAGTTCTAGGCATTATTTTAGTTATTTTTACTCCTAAATATTTGTTTTAAACTTAAAACAGAATTAATAAGCGTTATTGTGAAAATTTAAGAAATTAACTAATTTATTTCAATTTTCACCCCCTTGGGGCACGTGTTATCATTAAGTAAAGTTTTCACAATTTTTGCCAGTTACTTAGTAACACTAAAGGAAAAGAAATAGGGGGTGAGACTCATAAAAATATAAAATTAATTTTTTGCCTATATGCTAAGGGTCACCCTAATATATATATATATATATATATATATATATATATATATATATATATATATATATATATATATATATATATATATATTATCAAACTATTTAAGTAAAATATGGGAGAGTGGTGGGAATACGTGCACCTGCGTTTAGGTTACAAGTAAAAGTGAACAGCAAAATCCCTGTATTCTCTCAGATAAGGGAATAACATATTGACAAGGGATCAAAGTGAAGGGAATATTGGGTATATTTAATAAATTACATAAAAGTTTTAGGGGGAAAAGTCTAGCGCCAAGGAGACGCGTCATTATTTTCAGTGGGCACGTGAAAGCGATTAAAATATTCTTTTAGTAATAAATATGCCAAATCGAGAAAAGAACGAAACTGGAGTTTTAGAAAAGTGAAACACTAAAATAAATATATAATATTAGAATATGAAATAAAATTAAGTGAGATTATTTCAATTTTCCCCCTCCGCAAGACGCGTGTATGCGCCAGGGCCCTTGACACACACCCGTATCTTACAGGGATGCCCAAAAGAAATTAAAATTTAAAATATAATTGTTATAAAATTATCCCTTTATCATAAACATGAAAATAATTTCCAATAAGGAACCAATAAATGTGTACGAATGGATATATAAAACAATAATTATGTGTATGAAATCATTTACGTAGAACAAAAAATAATACTTTAAATGCAAAATTTTTGTAAAATAGATCTTCAAATGGCACAGTTCTTTAGTGTTGATGACACAGCTGTGAAGATATAGACTACAGTAAATAGGAATGTTGAATAGACTGTCTATCAAAAATTCACAACTTTTAAAAATATCAATATAGTAAAGCTGAACACTAAAATAGGAATATCAACAAATAAGATTCAAAATATTGTTATATTATAAAACATGAACAATGAAGCAAATTATATAAAAGTGTGTTTGTGTATAAAACATTTTTGTACTGTATTGTCTTTCAGTACTTGAAACTTAGTGACTTTGAGTTTATAGAGTCCCATTCAGCCACCAAGGACAGGGGTAATAATCCAATTCTCTTCCTACTCCCATCCAGGAGCACTCGCTTCTTCAAATGTGAAAACAGAGTGTTCAGGATGAAACCAGGAAGAAAAGTGAATTGAGTTGGGAGGTTGACCCTGTCTCGCAAATTATAAAAATACTTGTTCAATTTGTTATTGTGAAAATATTTCACAACAACATCGAGGAAAAACAAAAAAAACATTTAGACTGGAAACGGCGGGTCAACCTGACAAAGGGAAGAAAAAAATGTTTTTTTTTCTATGTGTAGAGATACTTTTTATTCGTGATTCAATTTTAATTCTTCAGGGGGATAAAAAGTTCTTAATTTTGAAGCGTGAACAATTTCACTAGGTTTTTTAGTTAAAGCATTTGGTTTGGTTATTTCGTAGTTTACATCAGAAAGTTTTCGTACTATTTCATAGGGACCTCAAAAAACTGGAGATAATTTTCTGCGATTCGGATAATTAAATTCCTCATACATTACAATGTCACCAGCCTTAAAAGGTGAGTCAATGAAACGAGCATCATATTTAATTTTGTTTTTATCATGATACTTTATTGTATTCT
The DNA here is from genome assembly GCA_013235015.1 of Araneus ventricosus. Taxonomy (NCBI): domain Eukaryota; kingdom Metazoa; phylum Arthropoda; class Arachnida; order Araneae; family Araneidae; genus Araneus; species Araneus ventricosus. Next base: position 8,905 of record BGPR01031567.1, on the reverse strand, counting down.
GTTTTGCCAATTTCCTGGCTTCTTCAACTGAATGATAGAATTGATTTTGAGTTAATGGAGGGGAATATGGTAAAGTGCCAAATAACAATTATGCAGGAGGAAATTTTGTGACAGAGTCAGGAGTTAAATTATACTCATTAATAACTTGTTCCAGAAGTTTAGTCCAAGGAGTTTTGGTAGGAGAAGAATTTACTTTAAATTTTAATTTATTTACAATGGACTGATTCACTCGTTCACATTTCCCATTCGTTTGTGGGTGGTGTGAAGATGTTAATAAGTGCTTGTCATTGCAATTTCTAAGGAAGCGTTTGAATTTACATGAGGTAAAAGCACCATTTATATCACTTAACAATTTAGTTGGTACTTGAATTTGAAAAACTTGTTTTAGACAATTAGCATAAGTTTCTGTTGTTCCACTTTTGGAAGAGAAAGCCCAAACATGATGAGTTGCATTATCAGTTACAAAGTGCAGATAATTTTTAGTTGAATTATAGTAGTTAAATCCTCCAACAGTATCGATCGACAGATATTCAAAAGGTCGATCACAAGGTCGGTGGCACAGTCTGTAAAAGACCAAATCTTTTTTGCCTTTTCTTTTTATTTAATTGACAAACATCACAGTGCTTGACAAATACTAAAATATCTTGGTTAATGTGAGGCCAATAATATTGAAAAGTAATTAGATTTATCATTTTTTGAGTACCCGGATGTCCAAACTGTTCATGAGCATTTTGCAAAACTTTTAGCCTTAGCGAGAAAGGTACAACTGTTTTAAATAAATTTTTCCTTTTAAGGACGAGGACATCATTAATTTTCTTATATTTAGAATTATCCAAATTGTTTAAATTTTTATGTGTCTTTATCTCATCTAATTCCAGTAAATGTACAGAATGTTGGATATATTGGGCAGCAGGATGCCTTGATAACATATCAGCTTCAACATTTGTTGTTCCCTTTAAATATTTAACTTCATAATCGAAAATGCTGAATTTTAAAGACCAACGAAACAATCTTCCCCTTAAATTTTTTGCATTTTTAAGCCAAACAAGGGCAGCATGATCAGTATGGATTATGAACTTTTTACCATGTAAATAATAATAAAGCTTATCAAGGGCATCTACTATAGCCAAACATTCCAATTCCGTGATGCAATAATTCTTTTCATAACTACGTAAAGTTCTTGAATGATATGACACCGGGTGAAGGTTACCAGAACTATCAGGCTGTTTCAAAATTGCCCCAGTTGCCACTTGAGAAGCATCACAGAACACATGTAAAGGTAATTTAGGGTTATACAATTGTACTACAGGTTTAGTTACCAATTTATTTTTTAGCAATTCAAAAGCTTCTTGGCATTCTGCAGTCCAATGCCATTGTTTATGCTTCTTTAAAAGTTGATTTAAAGGTTCCCTAATTTTAGAATAAGAATCAATGAATTTGTTATGAACGTTGACTGAACCAAGAAAACCCTGAAGTTGCTTAACATTTTTTGGAGGTTGCAATTTTTTTATACTTTCAATATTATGATTATCAGGAGTTATGCAACCCTCTTTAATTTCATAGCCAAGAAAGTTGATTTATCTTTAGAGAAAACACATTTTGAAAACTTCAATTTCATATTTTCTTCTTCATAAATTTTAAATATTTGTTCTAAATGAGCATAGTGTTCCTCTAAAGATTTTGAGAAAATCACTATGTCATCAAAATAATGACATGCAAAAGTTGAGCATTTATGTTTGTTTAAAATTCTACGGATGGTACGATTAAATATTGCAGGGGCATTCCGAAAACCATAAGGGAGAACTTGAAATTCATATAAACCCTCACTTGTAACAAAAGCAAATTTTTCTTTATCTTTTTCATGAAGGGGAATATGCCAATAACCTGATGCAAGATCTAAAGTTGAAAATATTTTAGCATTAGTTAATTTATCTAACAATGTGTCAATTCGTGGTAAAAGTTCAGCATCAGTTTTACAAATAGCATTTAATTTTCGATAATCGATGCACAACCTAGTTTTTTTCATTTCATCTCTCTTATCAGCAAACGTGACAGGAGAGGAATAACAACTATTTGATTCTTTAATTAAGCCTGCAGCCAATAAATTCTTTATTTGTTTATTTATTTCAACTTCTTCAGTAGCTGAAGTTCTGCATGCTCTCTGTGAAACTGGCAAGTTTGACGTCAAATTTACTCTAGTGGGTTCTATTCTAATTTTCCCTACATCATATTTATTTTTAGAGAAGACATGAGAATATTCTAACAAAAGGGGACAAGATTGGAGGGGATAGTTGTTTAACAATCAAAGGTGGAAAAATTTCCTCTGAGGTATTAACTATGCCATCCTGATTATCCACTTTGTTATTTGTATTTTCTTGTATATGTAAAGACATTTGATTATTTAATTTTGTATGTTGATTTATAATATATTTTCCATTTTGTAATATTTCATTTTTATTACAATCAATAACAACTTTATATAAACTGCAATTTGGCAGTCCCAAAATGATATATGGTAAATGATTTTCAATGATGTACATCATTATTCTTTTATTTATTTGGACAATTTGTAAATAAACGTCACATGTTTGGGTAAGTTGAAAGTTGCCATGGGCTTGATTTACTCTGACAGGCCTAGTATGTTGTCTTGGTAGATTAAGTTTATTGACTACATCTGCAGATATGAGAGAAAGAGTGGATCCTGTGTCAATAACAATGTTAACATTATCGAGTAAAGTACGCTACATAGGTAAATGTACCAAGTTTGAAGGATTTGGTAAAGTTGAAATGTGTCCGGACACTAATAATTGTCAATGAACTGGACCAGAGGCCTCAGTTGAAGGGCTTTGTCTGTCATTAGCAGTGTTTTCACTGCCATTTGTTACTTGTGACGAAATAACAGAGTTTCCTATGCGCTGGGAAACAGAGTTATTTGTTATAGGCAAGTCACAAGTAAAGTGTGGTTGTCTCAACGGACACAATTGAGTCCAATGGTATGCATTAGGAATACCTTGTCTGGTGCAAATTCTGCATGGAGAAGAAGGTAACCTATTTTGAAAATGAGCATTATGATTTGGTCTAAATCCTTGATTCACTAAAGTGTTAGAATGAGGATAAGCAAAATTATTTGAACGCGACCTCGAGAAATTTTGGAAATTTGGCCGAAAAAAAGAATTTTGCGATTGAGGTACAAATGTTGGTTGTCTAGGTCTAAAATTTGGTCTAGTTCTCATTGGTGGTTCATTATTCCCGACTGTTTGTTGTTCAGAAGATTCTTGAATTTTGAAAAGTTTCGTGGCTAGCATGAGCCATTCTGTAGGTGTATTAGGGGGTTGGACAGTCATTAAGTGTTTCAATTGGGTAGGTAACCCATATGTAAGTCCTTCTAAAATAAGCTGAGGGGAAAGACCCAATTGTCTTCCACAATTTAATTTTTCATGGAAACATTTAACTAAATCATCATTTTTCTTTAAATAATGTTGTGAAAAATCGGCAAAGTTAACTACAATGGGTTGCAAAAATTTTTCAGTAAGAACAGAGCAGAGAGCCTCAGAATTACAGATATTTAAACAATAATTGATATAGTGTGTTAGTGCAGAACCTTTAAGGAATTTCGATATGTTTTTGACTTTCCAATCTTCATTTTTATTATGCTGTTTGCATGTGTCATTAAAATACTGTAGCCATAATTCCATCTTCATTCCATTTTCAGAATCAAAAGGAATTATGTGTCGGTCACTTATATTGGTATTTTTCATGGCTGTATCAGTATTGGAACTACTATCTACCGTTTCTTTATTTTTATGATTAGGGTTAGGCATTTTCAATCCTGATCTAAGAATCATTCAAATAAATCAATAAATCTTAACTTACATTTCTAAACACAATAAAATATCTTATATTTTCATAAATTTCTAAACACAATTAAAATATCTTATATTTTCATAAATTTCTAAACACAATTAAAATATCTTAATTTGTTATACTGACGTCAGTATTCAATAATTATTAATAAGAAAAATTTGCAAATATTTAAACATATACAGCAGATTTTTAAAAAAAATAATAATCAAGCAATGTAAGTTGGTACCAGAAAAAACACACTAAAGAAATAATTTAAAAATCAAAATTTAAGAAACTTATTATTCAAAATAATATAGTAAGGCCTTTTCAAAACATCAGTCTGGAAATATGTTAAATTTAGATAAAATTGCTTCTGTAGCAGAAATTTTTCAATAGCGACCCGCACTCGCTATGAAATCTCGTTTCGATTTAGTAGAAATTTTTCCATATTTTCTATGTCGGAAATGACGTCGCACTTTTCTTTAACAAAATTGTCACTAATGATCCGCACTCAATTAGCGACAACACAAGACCAGGAAGATCTTTCGAGTGGTTTCCATTAAGCACTTTTTAAAACAATATAAAACTGACGTAGCTATGTAGATTGGCATTAACTAGCTAGTACAACACTAGCACAACACATATTATTGTAGGTGACACGGGCATAGGACTGGGACTTTTGAAGAGTTGATAGTGACTGGGCAATGGCAGCGTCGATTTCTCAAGCTCCACAATGAATGTAATTTTACAATGGCGACGAAGATGAATTCCGTGGAAGGCGCCATTGAGGTCTTGTTCTGTTCTTACCCCACCACTCTCCCCATTCGTTGATTTCGCTTTTAATTTTTACATCTTTATAATTTTTTTCGTGCGAAACACTTATCATGCCGACTTCTATAATGATTTTCGTGATTGCAGACATTGAAATAAACAGGCCGAGCAAATAACTACTTCTTATTTTATTATCAAACTATTTAAGTAAAATATAGAAGAGTGGTGGGAATACGTGCATCTCCGTTTAGGTTACAAGTAAAAGTGAACAGCAAAATCCCTGTATTCTCTCAGATAAGGGAATAACATATTGACACGTGATCAAAGTGAAGGGAATATTGTGTATATTTAATAAAATACGTAAAAGTTTTAGGGGAAAAAGTCTAGCTCCAAAGAGACGCGTCATTATTTTCGGTGGGCACGTGAAAGCGATTAAAATATTCTTTTAGTAATAAATATGCAAAACGAGAGATTTAATACTCAGTGGAAAAAGAAGAAGGAGCAAACTGGAGTTTTAGAAAGAAGTGATTTTGGAATAAGCATTAAGATTTTAAAAGTATATAATATTAAATTTGAAATAAAATTAAGTAGATTATTGCACAGCACACACACACACATACACACCACACACACACACACACATACACACACACACACACAGCTGACACAATACACACACATACCATCCACAAATCATATATATATTATATATATATTCATTCCCAAATCACTTTCTTAAAACTCGTTTCGTTCTTTTCCCGCGGTGGAGGTATATTAAATCTCTCGTTTTGGTTCATTCTATTGTTACAAGAATATTTTAATGCGTTCGCACACAACTCGCAAAAATCAGCGACTTATTGTCGCCATGCATTTCTAAAACACTACGTACTATACTAAAAATAGTTATTATTCCTTTCCTTTAGATCCGCTGTTCTATCTGTTAAATCCCTACCCGAGAAAAAGGCAGGGATTTTCTGCTCTCTTGGCTTTTGAAAGCTTATATAAGATGTCGTACATTCCGTCACATCTCCCCATAATAAAAGAAAACTAGTTAATACTCGGGCTTGATTTATTTAACGACACAAAGTACAATCACATTTTAGTTAGTCGGTAGGATGAGTGTTCCCTTGGGAAAAAAAATGTAAAATTAAAAGGAATAAAGTAATGGAGGTGACGGTCTGACCAAATATAGCTGCCTCAAATCAACACCTAGATTCTATGTACTTTCATGATGCCTCGTCCTGATATACGAAATCCAGCTGCCAGCAAGGATTCCTGATGCAGCGTCCAACTCCACTCCACATCTACGATGTTTTTCAGAAGTGTAACGAAAAAAAAAAAATCCTCTCCATTGTATTTATTATTTGCTTCAGGAAAATGTGATTTACCAAAACTAGCTAAAATATCCATGAATGCCGCTTCAAATCTTGATTTGCTTTACTTTGTTTCTGGTTTTCTTCCAAAAAGAAAAAAAATAGAATGATTCAACGTTAAGATTTCGAAGTGCATGAACAAATCAAAAAACAAAGTTTCAGCTCAATCATAGTACTCCGGCTACATATATCATAGGAGTTTTGTGTACAGTGCATTTTCTTAAATGAAAAAATTTTGTGCAATAGGATAAAAAGATAATATAACATGTCCTAAGATTTATACTCAGTTTCCCTGTGTTACTTGGTTTCAAAAACTGCATCTGATCTACAATATCGTACAAATCTATGCTCAATGGAATTTCTGACGATTATTGCACCAAAAAATATAACTTTTTATCGATAATTGCTTAATTCTTCACTTTGATTATTAATTGATTTTAGTTTTATTTGAAAAAAATATTTGTGTTGTATGTATTGATTTTATATTTTGTGTTGTGTGTGTGTGTGTGATTATAAATTGATAGAAGAATTGCTTTAAAATTTAAAGTGTTTGTGATTTTGAAACTAATTTTTAGTAGAGTCCATATTGTAAATTTTGAATTTAAGGTATTCATATTAAGATAAAGACTATTTTAAAAAAAATCATTAATTTTAAAGTTAGGTTTTATTATTTTAATCTATGTTTCATTTGATATAATAATTTTTGGCATTAATTTACATGAAAGTAAAGTATTCTGTTTTGGTCTTCTGAAATGTATTTTGCTGATATCAATGCTATAATAAATGTGGAGGTATAAAGGTTTTAATAGCCATAGAAGCATATTCACTCTAAAATTTTTGAGATTACTTTGGTCAAGCTTGTTGCAATTGATTTTATTCATAATTTTATTTATTTATACATATTGTTTTGTGCATCCTCTTATATTTTGAAATGAAATCCTCATGCAAATCTGAAAATAACATCTTTCGATTATTAAAAAAATGGTTTTAAATATTTAGAAGTAAACTGTAATTAAAATGCTCTAAATTTTAGATCACATAATGTACTCATCTCATAAATTAATTTTGTTAAAATTTTGTTTAAATGTGTTGTTGGAATATAGCAAATAATTTATATTACATGACTTAAAAGAAAAAATAAATAAGTCATTGTACTAGCAAATAAATAATGAACAAAAGAAATAAATGGCGCCAACTCCCTCCATTCTGAGGCCTGGGAGATCGTTTGTAATCACTTCGACTGCTGAGAACAGTTTGTCAGTGAGTTGAGATATTAGTAAAAAAAAGAGCTTTCTCGATGAGATTTTGCGATGCGGATTAGCACAGAGTTTGACTATCAAAGCCAAAAAATGTTCATATCTGGGAGCTATAATATTCCCCATCGATTATTTCCTAAACGGAGATTCTTCACTTTATATAAAAAATAAATTAAGATTAATTTTTAATTTGCCATACTTATAATATTTAATTTCCTGATTTCTGAAATGAAAAAATAAAATTGAACAATTTATATTTTAAAGATATATCATTTTTTTGTTATTTGTTTATATTTAGAGTATTATGATATGCCAAGAATCTTCAAGACTTTAATATAGGGAGTATAAGGTTTACATTTAGTCATATTAGTTGTTATGAAATACATTTGAAATTATTTTCTTGTTTATGATATAGTGAAGGGAAAAATTTTATAGAACCTATATTTTTTAAAGCCACATTTTACTTATTTGGGATCACTGACCAGATGGTGGGTGTGTGTCAAGGGCCCTGGAGCACACGTCTTTGAGGGGGGAATTGTAATAATACTAACTCCAATTTTATTTCACTAATATTATATATTTTAAAATCTTAATGTATTCCAAAATAATTTTTCTAAACCCAGTTTCGTTCTTTTCCATCTGGAAGTTTTATTAAATCTCTCGTTTGTGGTCATATTTATTACAAAAGAATATTTTAATTGTTTCAGCACAACTGCACAAATCAGTGACTTATTGTCGCCCATGCATTTTCCTAAAACACTTACATGTAATATACCAAAACTTATTATTCCCTCTCACGTTGATCACGTGTTCTCGTATATAAATCCTACAGAGAAAAAAACGAGATTTTCTGCTCTCTTTTGGCTTTGAAACCTGTATACTAAGATGAATATCCGTACATCTCCCATAATAAAGAAAATTAGTTAATAACTCGGCTTGTAGTTTTATTTAAACGATCTACAATCAACGAATCATTTATACTATATATAAATATATATATATATATATCAATGTCATGAAAGTCAAAAAAATGTTGAAATAAAATGGAGAACTGTATGTAAAGATAACGGTAAAGTATAGATGCTCACATGGGTAAGTAAAATCTATACGAACCGCTTAAAAAATTAGTTGAAATCGTTGCGTTTGATGTATATAATTCTATATTATTTTTATCTTCCCCTTTTATATGAATATTCACACTTTTATTTACTTTCTCTGTAAGGACTCGGCTTTTCTACGCAGATTTTTTCTTGAATTTTTTTATGAATGTTTATGTTGTTTATGTTGTTTTACATTTTCTGCTATGTTTGTTTCTTATTTTGTATATATATATATATATATATATATACATACACACGACACACACACATATGCATTTTATTTTAATTTGTTATGTTTTCTATTATGTTTTGCTTCTTCTATATATATGTATCAACGTATGAATGATTTAATTTGGCATTAAACACATAAAAAAACCGGGACTATTCTCTCCTTCTATACATTTACTGAACGAGCACTTTATAATACGCATATTCAGCGCACTATATTTCGAAAATATGGTAAAATGCCGTTGCCATTTTCTGCACTTCAGTATAGAGCCGAATGAGAATAGAAAAAAAAAATAACATTGAATCAAGAGTTATTTACAAATCTAAAATTGGT
>BGPR01031566.1:0-14545 GCA_013235015.1 Araneus ventricosus | reverse complement strand
TACAATATTACATATATTTCTTGTATTATTAGCCAATTTTGGAGGACTTATTATTATTTTAGGAGCCCTGACCATAAAACTTTCATGATAATTGGTCCATTTGCTCAATGTATTTCAATGACTGACCTCCACCCAACCCAGAAGACTGCGAAATAGGGCCCATTTCTCAATACAGTATTCTTTTTTTCTGTTGTTGCACAATGTTGGAGTCACTTTTTAAAAAATTTTAACAATCAGTGGCGATACCCGGGGGGGGGCTATCATGATACAGCCCCCCCGAGCCAAGCCAGAATTCTTGATTTAATTTAACATCATTACAACTGTTTTTTCTTAATTTTTCTCTTTAAAACAATAATAAAAACGTTTCAACATTGCTTTCTGGCTTGAAAGGCTCGAAAATGTTGCGACTTTTGTAGTCATTCCACTTGTACTTGTAGCATTGACGCGGTCGAAGACATTTTTTGGCTAATTATTTCATTGTAATTTTTATTAAATTATCGAAAGTATTGTATTGTTCTTTATGATTCTTATTGTCAGGTGAGGAAAGTCTGTAAAGTTAAAGAGTTTTGGTTTACTTTAGTCTTGAAGTTTGACATTCATCACGACGATACAAAGTTTCTATGATCTCAGTCCCCCCCCCCCTCAGACCGGAATCCTAGATTCGCCACTGTTAACAATTAACGTGTCTAAATCAACTAATGAAACATGTTTCGCCAAAATTGCTCCAGCCGTTCAAATTAAACATTTCCCCATATCTTATCGGTAGTTATCATCCTAAAGGATTGATTAAAAATGATTTAATCTCTCGATATTTTTAGTTCGACATGTTGAAACCTGCGAGTTATGATTCTTTTCGATCAATCTATTTTTTACGTGTATTTAAGAGACATTGTCACAATCTACCCTGAAGAATAGCCTTAGGGCTTATTTACCCCCAATATTGCTTCATGTCCACTACAATTTCAAATGGTGCTAATCTGATATCTGTTTCTTCATAAATGAACCTCATGGACCTGCAGTTATTAATCATTGGATCAGTTACAAAGTGCGCATGCCTTCACATAACTCGAGAGTCAGAAAACAAGGAATGGCGTTAGAATCTGCCGAATGTGGGGGGGGCACGATTTGCTCGACGGGGGGGCAACCAGAGAGAGAAGTGTAATGAAATTGGTCTCAAATTATTTATCTACTAGTTGAATATCCCGTTGCGTGAACGGGGTACAAAATTTTTTTCCGACAGGGGCCCTCCCCACCACCACCACTAGCGCCACCCCTGAAAATTTTTTCCTGACAGGGGCCCTGGCTCCCCCCACTAGCGCTACCCCTGCAGAAGACGGTTGAATCTTTTCCAACAGCGGTGCAATCACGGCCGTCCATGATTCGTTCGTTTCTAGGCTTCCCTCAGAAACCAGCGGGAGTGTTCTCCCCTAAACTTCCTCATATACTTCCCCAAAATGGTGTCGTTTCCCCTTCCACCGCGTGGCTAAGAAAATTCGAACCTACCGTTTCGCAGAATCCAATGACTATCAGAAGGATCTCATTATAGTGATTGAAAAATATCTAGGTAAAGAATCAAATTCAAAGATATGTGTTCCGATTTTGCGCTATTACCGGCTCAAGGACAAACTGACGTAATTCGCTACTCGGTAATGAAATTCCGTTCCGTTTCTTTTGCGTGCACAGAAGATTGCTTCCAGTACGCATGCGCGTACAGATGACGGATTCTCTTCAAAAGTAAATTATACAGACCGACAGATAGTCAACCCTTTTGTTAGGAAATTCTGCATTTTAAGCTAAGAAGCTTGCATTTTTTCTAAATTGTCTCTCGTACCTTTATTCTAAGATTTGAAGCATTCTTTCTTTAAACTAATCCCTTCACTTGACATCCATATTTAGCAGCTATTGAATCGGAATCGTATGACGTTGTCTATCCGATTCCCGCTGCTGATATGCAGATCTGATTATTAACAGAGTATATATACTTGTCTCTACTATGTCATTTGAATAGAAGGGGAGAGGAGGAGAAATGAGGTACGGTCCTCTCTCTCTAAGCATTCTCTCCTCGGAGAGACTTCAGTGACATGTAAGCTGTTGTTTTGTTCATATGTTCTTAAATGTGGTCGTCTAATAAATGTCTATTTTAAATCATACGATTCGTCATTTCTAAAAATGCTCCATCTCATAGAAATTCCACTGCATGCAATAAGCCAGGACGCTTTTAGCTTATTATCCAGCAGCTCTTCATAACTAGTGTTACTCAAGCTGCCTGTCTCTACCTTACGAGACTAACAAGTGATATTAGCAAACTCGCTTCCTGTGCCTAACACCTTTGACGGATTTGGCCCAAAATTTTATACGGACCTACATTCATGACGATAAAACTGTGTACCAAATTTTATCCATCTAGCTATTCAAATTTTTGAGTTAATAGTGTTCACATGACCGCGGACAGACAGACAGACTTCCCGTTCATGGATTTTGTCCAAAATTTGATAGAAACCTATAAATAGGCTTGCCAGACGTCCCGGTTTGACCGGGACAGTCCCGGTTTTCAGACAAAATCCCGGTGTCCCGGCCGGTTTACTTCACGTCCCGGTAAAAATTAAATTTGATTATAGATGACCAAAAAAGTCTAAAAATAATTAACTGTGAGGGATTATTTAGGATAATTACTTTATCATTTATTTCACTGTACTGTATGAAAAGTGAAAACTATAGAAGAGTGATGGTCTGCTAATAAATAATATTGTCATAGTATCGTCTTGTCTCGCCAATCGTGACCATGTCTTCTGCTTATCTGAGACATAGCACCAGTTGAGATAGTATTTTCTTTGATGAACAACGTATGGACTGAAGATAGGGGTTTGATGAAGGAATCTACGGTTAAAGGCTTGATGACATGTAAAATTAATATCGGAATAGCTTGTGAAGATTTTTACAACACGATTAAAAACAAAAAAGACTTTCTAAAAAAAGTCCCAGCCAATGAAAAGTACATGTAAATATTGTTCAAATTTTTATTCCTCATCCAAAGTGTTTCTTCTTACTTAAGTAACTTATAAATATTAACATGTAAGAAATAAAATGTTTAAATTTTTATGCTTGTGTCATTTATTATTACCCCTGGTTTAGGTTCCTAATCAGCAACCATTTATTCATATCATTGAGAATAAACTACCCTCTAAAACACTCTAAAAACCCGCCAAGGGTGTGTACCCTTGAATACCCGCGGCGCTGGGGGCATTCCGGTGTCCCGGTTGAACATTTCAGAAATCTGGCAAGCCTACCTATAAATTATGTTTAAAGACCACATACCAAATTTCATCCCCGTAGTTCGTAGCTCGAGTTATCGTGTTCACAGACAGACATAATTCTAAAATTGTGTTTTTCGGACTCGGGGAGGTCTAAAACGTGGAGATTCGTCAAAATCTCGAGTTCGAAATTTTTGGCGATTACGAGAAAGTAATAATCGAAACCTTTTATTTTGAAGTTTCTTTAATGAAAATGAATTAACAATTAATAATTTCTTTGTGTTTAACTGCATCAAGTAAAAAAATCTTTTTATTATTTTTTATTGACTAATATATTTTCAAATTTAAGTAGAAAAGGCAAAATTTAGTTATCCTGAGAAGAACCGCTCCGCAATGTGGCGTAGCACCCCAACAGCCAGAAAACACGAGCCGCCACCAACCAATTTTCAGAAGGAAAATTCTTCGAATAGATGAATCACACAAAATAAAAAAAGAAAACATATTAGCATCTGCTCTGAAACGGAAAATCGTTTGGCGTTATGCGAAAGAAAGAAAACAAAATAAATAAAGCATTCCAAATGAAATGATTTATGCGTAATAAATCAACTGATACGTAATAAACAAGAGCTCAAAGTTCAATTTGAAGTAGCAAACGTCAAGCTAATAAATTCAGCTCTTACCCATCAGGGGGCAATAAAAATATGGTAAACGGTTTTCATTTATCATTAATCAATGCTTCGTTTGTATTCTTTTTCACCACCTGTTATGCGTATCTTCGTGGTAAAATAAATATTTTAGAGCCGTATTTGATTTTAGCGGGCATAAAAGTTTTAAAAATCAGTTTTGTAAAAATTTTAAATATTAAAACTTGTGAACAACTGCTGGTTAAATGAATAGTATAAACATTTATATGAATTGCATAATTTTATAAAAAAGTACATTTCTTTGACTAGCAATCCTTCAAATTGTGAATGTAAATAACGTGCAAAAATAAATTTATTTAAGGCGAAATAAACGTTTTTGATGCCCATACTTTTCGGAAAAGTCCTTAATATAGCCAGAATGGTAACGTTGGCTAATATTAATTTCCGGTATGGAAGCGAACATAGTTTGTTTGATATTTTAGAGGCTTGGGAATTCTGACTGGTGTTCATTTCTGGAATAATTATTTCAAATTAACACCTTACGCGTTGCAGAATTTAGAGCAACATTTTGTCTCCGAAAGGACTTTTCAATCAAATACAGTTTTGTAAAATTTTAAATCACGCATAATTATACGAGTTAATGTCCTAAAAATATTTTTAAGTGGAAAATCAGAACGCTTTTGAAGATTCACGCAAGAAAAAGCATACAGTGAGTTCTTAGTATTTGGGTAAGTAATATTTTTGTATATGTCACGATTAACAGTTGGTCTTTTGTGTCTCTTTTCTTAAAATTAATAGTTTGCATAACTTAAAGAGAGTTTATGTATGAAGAGTATTAATTTTTAAAAATCTAAATTAATTATTTTGATATATACAAATCAAGATCTCTGGTAGACTGCTTATTTGTTTACCCTCAGTTCCATGAACTTGTATTTATAATTTGCACTTGCATTGCAAGTTGTATTTATAATTGGATATTTAATAAATTTCGTCTTTATTATTAATTATAATACTTATTAATTAAAGCACTTTGACACTGCATGATATCAAGGGTTCCCGTATAGTAATATGGGACTGAGTATTTCATTACTCAATCCCATTACTCAATCCATATTTGTCCCGTTTTGAGACAATTCGAGAAAACTGAAGCAATTTTGATTTATTATAATTTAAAAATGAATTGCTCCCAATTTTATAATTATGTGAAAAAGGAAACTGATATAGTTAAGAAACTAAACTTAACTTTAAAATATTGACTGGGCTAAAAAGGATTAGCCCTTTTTTAGTGCTTTTTTTATTATTCTACGTGTTCATTTTATTAGATTGTTTAAACTTTATTGATTTTTTTTATCCGAGTAAATTAAACCGTTAAGTTTATTTTACTCTGATAATTCGGTTGGTTCATGTTTTATTTATTTAGCACTTACACGTCCCATATGAATGCTTGGCAATTATGGCAACCCTAGATAGGGAGGGTTAGAGGGGATCACTTCATACTTTTTTCACTTATAATATAAATTGCTTTATATATTCATTCGAATCGTGAAATAATAAAATGTAAACAATGAAACAGCGTTTATATTGCAATTATCTATCTAGATATATAAAACGCTAAGGTACGTGGCACAAAGAAGGTTAATTTATCTTTTGCCGATGGCAACGATCGGTTTGTTTACCGAACAAAATCGATAGCTTCCTCCATGTTAGGCATAACTTCATAAGAATAGCCTGCTGCTATGTTCATTCTGGTTTAAAACAACTTTTTCTCCAAAAAAAATGAGTTTAAGGTGTAGAGTTCACAATATTTCTTATAATATAATGAAACTTTGGATGAAACGATTCAAAAGAGTTCAGTTAGAAATGAAGTAGATGGGCTTAGGCGAGCCAGAGAACGTTCAGATTAATATCAAAATAGTTTAAGTCAGTTGTATGGGAATACCGGAGAAATGGACCCCTGCCCTTGGCGACAAAATGTAGGATCTCAAAAATACTAGAATTTTCTTTATCTCTATTAGGGTCGAGATCCGGATTTATCCAGATGATTCCATGTGTCGCCACGGCTTGTTTGGGAGACTATAAATAGACCGTGCTCGGATCACAGTGAAGTGTGTGTTGATAGACTAGGATAGCCTTGGGAATGCGCACGTCTTTGGAATTTTATCTGCTGTGCGAGCTAGTAAGCTGTTAGACGCTGAGCGGTATTGAAAGTGCTGTTGCTGTTCTTATTAGTGAATTGCTGTCTGTTTGTGTTGCTAACCAGAGCAAATGCTGTTATTCCTGTTACCCGCGCTTCGTGTTTTCCGGAATATTGGAGAATGAAGTGTCTTTCTCCGTTATCCCGCTTGTTGAACTGTTTTCACCGTACACATACAGGAGATTTTCGTAACAATACTTTTCCTAAACAACATTTGTCATTCTATAGAAAGAATAGGCATTAGATAAAATGCCAAGGGTAAGTATATAACACAGTAATTCTCATGTTTCATACTTTGCCTAAAAATGCCAAGGCATTATAAAGACTTCCGGCGTTTCGTAAATTGCCGATAACATGTTCAAATAGAGATCTTTCGTTTTCTGTTCATTTGTTCACAGAGAAGAAGAATCAGTGGTCTCACTCCCATAGATCCTAATGGCAACTTTTTTAACATTGCACTTCACATAGACAGTACGCCATCTGTGGCCAACAAAGAAATTTGGCGGCGGGATAAAAACGGGGACCTTTCGGTTCCGAGCCGAAGATCCTAACCACTAGACAAAAGGAATTCCCAATGTCCGGAGGCGGATATTGGCTAATATACATTAGAGTAAGATGGCGTAGCACGGTGCGCCACAGGAACTAACCAGAATACGTCAGCATGAAAAAAGAGCTAAACTTCGTTATTTTATTTATAAAAGTGAAACTAAATGTTACAAATTTTTGATTAACTTAAATCTGCTCTGGTATAAGTTAAGAAACGTGTATTAAACTTACCCGTTCTTATGAAGATCGACATCGAACACAACAAACATGGCGGCGCCTTTGGTGTTCCGATTGAAACGGCGCGGATATCGAAGTGGCTAGTTCTCTTAGTTGGCGAGTGGGGGCGCTGATCAAATTGCGTAGTGAGACCTCTGATTCTCCTTCTCTGTGCCTTTGCTTATTTAATACCACTTTCATTTTGATGAACTTGCTTTAATCATTTCTTTATCCACAAGTTTCGTTTTTAATGATATCTATTTATTAATCAAAGGCACTACAAACTAGTGCAACGCAGAAACTTCATTGAAGGTTTTGAATGTCTAGAACTCGATTAGATTAATACAGTAGTACAAGTATTTTATTTTTTGCTCGAGTTGTGTCGAAACAAAATCAGAAAAATATGACGAGAAAAATTCTTGCTCAGTTAGCTTTGCTTCTTATTTTTTAAATTGGTATTTGCATTTAAGTTTTTATGTTTTGCTAAATATCTAACTTCTTATTTTGTTTCTGCAGTCTGTTTTAACGAGAAATTTACCTTTGAACTTGCAGGAAGACCGGGAACTCTTCGATAACCCTTCAGCTTTCGTGAAAACGTTGAAATCATAGAAAGAAGATAGAGAAAATCCTTGGAAAAACGTTTGTTCCAGAATGTGTTTCTGTAAAAGTGACGACAAGTAAGTTATAAAGCTTCAACTTATCCATTTCTTCCAGTAACTGCTAAATAAATTAAATTATTTAAAGCCTTATAAGTCTTCCAAATAGTAAGAAACTATTGTCATTTTGAATTAAAGTAACAACAAAAGACAGCATTGCTTGGTTTTAGTAATGCTGAAATTACTTCCCTGTATTTTTCTGGTTACATTATTTTTAAGTGTCCTTGCACGTTTATTTATAAACTAGCTGATAACCCGGTATTACTCGGGATCCAAATTTTTTCATTTGCCCCCCTGCGTTTCTTTTTCTGCAAATATTGTAACGAACTTTGCCCTACGAACGAAAATCTCCTTTTATTCCTTTCTTGTTGAATTAAAACTTCCGAATCTATACTTTTTAATACCTTATAAAAATATGAAGATACGAGAAAGTTGGAAAAAGGACATTTATTTCGAACTTTTAAACAATATACCGAACAATAACTAATATAACTATACAGAATTTCCCCGGAGTTGCTAATTAAAAATATAAACTTAACAATCTTTCGAACGAAAATATTGCCAAAAATATACATTGCAAAATAAAAAGATCTAATGACAAGAAAAAAGTGCGCGCGTGTGTGTGTGAGAGAGAGAGAGAAAATGCAAGAACGACTTTTTCCGATGTTTAATAAATTAAAATACGGAAGCATATTTCATCTCGTGTGACGCGAATCGTTTGCAGAAGAAAAGCGTTTCCGAGAACTTTAAAAAAATCGTTAAAAATTAGGAAATTTACACAGCAGCTTCAAATTAGAACGAGGATATTCTGGACTTTAAAATGTTAGCAGTTACAATGATGACACTGATAGCAGTTACACTGATGACATTGATAGCTGTTACAAAGCAGTTACAATGATGACATTGATAGCAGTTGCAATGACGGCATTGATATCAGTTACAATGATGACATTGATAGCAGTTACAATGATGACATTGATAGCAGTTGCAATGACGGCATTGATAGCAATTGCAATGATGGCATTGATAGCAGTTGCAATGATGACATTGGTAGCAGTTGCAATGATGACATAATAGCAGTTACAATGATGACATTGATAGCAGTTGGATAGTGCACATGTACCTCCGGCCTCCGACCTCTAGGAAGAATGCTGAGCAAAAGACTCCGAGCCTGCTCTTCTGCGTCGGGGAAGGTATGTGTTCAGTAACCAGCTGTCATTAGTCCGATAATCGCTTATCGGACATTTTGCCGCTAATGATTTGACCAACACAAATCGCATGGGTACCTCGGCCTTACTTGTACAACTTCTGCGCGTGCACTAACCAACGGCTATCAATGTAGATCCCACCGTTAATCCTTCTCCGACATTTTATCAGTAATAGCCAGTCAGATACAAATCGCATGTGTGCACGGGATTTACTTGTCCGACTGGGCTGGAGGTAAGTGTGCACTATCAATTACTTCACGCTGCTAATCGTCTTCATCCAAATTTTTGTCTCTAATGGCTTGCCAGACAAAATTCAGACGTGTTCACCTTCTAAAGGTCCGCCGTGTACGTGGGATTGGTGCCCGTCAAACGTCCTCCCGTTGGTGTGGCGTGGATGTATGAAAAGTGCTGGATTAGGTATTAATGGTTAGGTGAACATTATGAGGTTCGTCACAAAATAGATTTCGGGTGACTTCAAAAGGGGGGTGTTAACATAACCAAACTAAACTAACCCAAGGGAATTTGTTAGTTGCGTTACAACTGTTTCTTTTCTAATGAAGGTGATGAGATACAGTAAAGCACCTTCTATGCGTCCTTTCATCGCAGTCACGATTCATTCGTAACCACTGTAGTGATAAAATACTTCGGTTATGCGTCGTTTTCCCACTTTCTAAAATTCTCAACATTTCTGCCTGGGTCATTATTTCTCTGTTCATATTAAACGGAAAACATTTCCTAGAAAGTAGGGGGTATAACATACTTGCAGAATATATTGAATAACATATTCCTTTCTGAAAGCAGGGGGATAACATAGTGATTACCATATTGAATAAGTTATTCCTTTCTAGAAAGCAGGGGGTGTAACATATTGAATAACATATTGAATAAGTTATTCCTTTCTAGAAAGCAAGGGGTATAACATAGTGAAGAACATATTAAATAAGTTATTCCTTTCTAGAAAGCAAGGGGGATAACATAGTGAATACCATATTGAATTTGTTATTCCTTTCTAGAAAGCAGGGGGTGTAACATAGTGAATAACATATTGAATAAGTTATTCCTTTCTAGAAAGTAGGGGGTGTAACATTGTGAATAACATATTGAATAAGTTATTGCTTTCTAGAAATCAGGGGGATAACACAGTGAAGAACATATTGAATAACCTATTGCTTTCTAGAAAGCAGGGGGGATAACATAGTGAATACCATATTGAATAAGTTATTCTTTTCTGGAAAGCAGGGGGTATAACATATTGAATAAGTTATCCCTTTCTACAAAGCAGGGGGGATAACATAGTGAATAAGTTATCCCTTTCTAGAAAGCAGAGGAATAACATATTGAATAAGTTATCCCTTTCTAGAAAGCAAGGAGGGATAACATATTGAATAAATTATTTCTTTCTAAAAAGCAGGGGGCGATAACATATTGAATAAGTTATTCCTTTCTGGAAAGCAGGAGGTATAACATAGTGAATAACATATTGAATAAGTTATTCCTTTCTAGAAAGCAGGGGGGATAACACAGTGAAGAACATATTGAATAAGATATTCCTTTCTAGAAAGCAGGAAATTGAATAAATTGTTCCTTTCCAGAAAAGTCTTCTTTTAACACATTCACGCCGGCGCTGCAATTCATGTTTCTCTCCCATGGGCGGCTACTCTTAAAAGCGCTTTGTTTCATCGGGCGGAGACGAGCTAAAGTGGAAAATGACATTTTAGCGCAATGATAACCATTGATATTTTTTACCACTATTGGTGTCATGTTTTTGCCAGCACTTTGTTTCAAATATTTTTAAGATTTGCATAAAAATGAATAAACAAGTATGTTCGTAATATTGAGTTATGTTTATATTATCGAATTTATTATATGTTTATAATATTGAATTAAATTTGAAATAAAATGAATCCCACTTTTTCAATTAATATTCGCTAAATTTCTATTATTTTAATTTTCAATGTATGAAAAAATTTTTTAGTCACCAAACGAACTAATATGTTGGTGGTACGCACCACCTGATTAAACATTCAAGTGCAAGCCACCGAAGGTACGCGCCGGCGTTATTGTGTTAAAGGCCAATGGACTCTAATGAAAAATTTCGATCTTATTTTATTTGTCAAAACATTAGCGGAAAAACATTCAAAGAACTTAACTCGATTCATAATTCTGTTCTCAATTCTCACAAGCAATCAGCACGTCAAACAACTCTTAAAGATTTTTAAAAAAATTAAACTCCTTACTTGCATACACATACATCGTTTAAAATAAGAAATGTGTAATTAGTACTCAAGATATGCAATTAAGGTACGATTTTTTCATTTTTTATGACAAATATTTAATTTTAAAATTTCATTATTGTTTTAAATATTCTGTAGTAATATACTAGTACTCTCTTAAAAACTTTAATATTAATCCTTTTAATTGAATTTGCGTTAGTAGCGTTGCATTTGTAATAATCAAAGCTGCTTATTAAAATTTCCATTATACGTCGTTTTAAATCATGCCCTTGAAAAACAAATAAAACGGTGCTTGACCTGTGTTTATATTTTTACTAGCAGTACGCGCACGGCGTTGCCCGTGGAATCAGTACTTCAACAAGATGAAAAAAAAAAAAAAAAAAACACGCCCACAATGACATGAAAAAGTTTTGAAAACAAAATCAAAACAAAAGATACACGTTATTGATTTTCCATTTTTATATTAAAAAATGCAACGTGAAAATTATTATACTACAGGCAAAGTATGCGAGATGAATAAATACGTTTAGATACAGCCGAAAATAATAATCAGTCATTCAATTCAAGATTATGACGTCACCTCCTCTTCAACCAATCGAATAGCCAACTGCCTTCCGAAAAAATGTCGCAGGAGAAAACTCGCTCGATAAAAATAACTTTCATCTGCCCAGGAAAAATTAATTAAAAAAAAAACGGGATAAGATATTTTAACCGTTCTTGTTTTAAATCCGACAGAACCGTTCTAGTTATGAGCTGAAAAAAATTGAAAATAATAGTGTTATTAGAAAGTCGGATGTAACAAATTTAAAAACAAAAATAACATTTCGATTGCAAAACTGGCTATTTTTTAAAAATTTCTCAAAATTCAGTAAATTACGTTAGAAATTCAAAACTAACATCATTAGAACGGAAATCGCGTGCTCTTTCCGATGGTGTATCTATTTTTATCGTACAGTTATCCAAAACTATGCTAATGAGAAATTAGTGCGAAAAATCACCCAAAACAACACAAAACATTAAATAAAAAAAATTCTAGATTAAACTTTAAAATTTCGGCTTCGAAGTGCATTGAGTGACCATTACGACTACCTGTGCGCCAAATTTCATGGCTGTAAGTGCGATATATTCGTCTGGACATCGCACGCAGGCACACACGGCACAAACATTGCCTTTTATAAGTATAGATTAAAGCATAACAGCTAACATGAATTTTTGTTCTAGTGTCGGTGATTCTGGGAAAGAAGAACATGCTTGGTTCTTCGTATACGAAGACGGAGACTGGACCCTGGATGGCTGGGGAGAAGAGGATTTTATAGAAATTGTGATATAGTAAGATGTTTGTAATTGTTAATAGCATGCTGATGGGAAATCAGCGGGAGTGTTCTCCCCTAAACTTTCTCGTATATTTCCCCAAAAAGGTGCCGTTCCCCTTCCCCCGCGTGGCTAAAAAAATTCGAACCTATTGTTACCCAGAATCCAATGACTATCGGAAGGTTTTTCATTATAGTGATTGAAAAATATCTAGGTAAAGAATCAAATTCAAAGAGATGCGTAACGATTTTCCTCTCTGCTGACAAACTGACGTAATTCGCTACTCCGTAATGAAATTCCGTTCCTTTCGCGTGTACAGAAGATTGCTTCTAGTACGCATGCGCGTGGAGATAACGGATTCTCTTCAACAGTAAATTATACAGACCGACAGACAGTCAACCCTTTGACGGATTTGGCCCAAAATTTTATACGGACCTACATTTATGATGATAAAACTGTGTACAAAATTTTATCCATCCAGCTATTCAAGTTTTTTGAGTTATAGTGTTGACATGACCGCGGACAGACAGACTTCCCGTTGACGGATTTTGTCCAAAATTTGATAAAAACCAACAAATTATGTGTCAAGTTCACATACCAAATTTCATCCCTTTATCTCTAATAGTTTTCGAGTTATCATGTTCACAGACAGACAGACATGATTCCAAAATTGTGTTTTTCGGACTCAGGGAGGTCTAAAACGTGAAGATTCGTCAAAATCTCGAGTTCGAATTTTTTGACGATTACAATATTTTCTCTTTGTATTCTTCGTATACGAGAAAGTAAAAAAGAGAAACTGAAATCGGTCAATACTTCCTTTCGCTTCAAGCTTGAATTCAAGAACACCATGAAATGTATTCATACTATCTATTGCTCAAATAATTAATTTAAATACTCAATTAATAGTTTAAGAAATCTACTACCTCTGTCCCATAATACAGTCAGCTCAGCGGTCCAGAAAAATCAGACCATATAAGCGGGGTGACCATATATGCGGAACAATACTACACTATTTAATTGTGGCAGGGTTATATTCACCTATCAGAATATAGTGCTCATAAACAAATAATTAAGCTTTTAAGAACATTTTAAAAATTAATTCGCGAAATAAAAACTACAGTAAGAAATATGCAATATTTTTTAGTGAAATTTATTAGCTTACCTTACCAATCTATGTACAGTATGCATACGTACGTGCATCCATATTCATTGCACTTATTTAAAATATTCAGATATACAAGATTGCCTACTTTTTTTGGTTGTTAACACAACTTTTTCTAAGTCCCTAATAGCTTTTAAATGTTCATCTGCTGCTTCGGAATTAGTAAAAAAACACCTGAGGTCATCTATGGCTTTAAGCGCATCTGATGTTGATACTGATTTTTTTTCACATTCACTGTCATCCTCATCATCGCTTCCTTCGGCATTCCAATTTAACACATTCGAAACAATATCTTGTATTGAAGCTTCACTGTTAGTAGCGAGATCTTCATCAATCTTTGTATACAGATTTTCGTCTGGAATTGCATAACCGCGATTTCGAAGTTTTTCTGCTAATTCAGTTAAGGGGAGATCTTCATCGTCGTCTTCCAATAATTTTTCAGACTCTGGAGAACTATGAAATCCAGCATGTCGGTAGCAATTTGCAATTGTTTTCTGTGACACCATATTCCAACTTTGGTCGATATAGAAGATTGCATTTAACACAGACACTTGCAATTGTTCTTTTCGGTCAATAGCAGAGATCATGTCTTGCAGAAGAAGCTTTCTATAGGTAGCCTTGAAGTTTTGGATTATGCCTTGATCTAAAGGCTGCAATACACACGTTCTGTTTGGAGGCAAGGAAACGAGTTCAATTGATTTCAAGTCATCAACAGTGCAGTGAGCAGTACAAGTAAGATGTAAGATTGTAAAAGTAAGATGAAAAAAAGAGAGTTTTCAATCAAAGATGGATTTGCGATTGTCCTACAACACTACACATCAGTATCAGTGTAGTACTATAGTCACTACGATATCAAGCCTCGCCCAATAATATTGATGAATTGATAGAAGCAGAAACTATCTGAACACTCAAAATAAAAATTAGGAGTAATATTTTTAATTTATTGTTTAATTTAATCTAATTTCTTTATAATAAATGTTACATTCTATATCTATTTTCTTTTGCTACTATTATTATGGAACAAATTAAATTCATCAACTGCTACTATTTTTATGAGACAAATTAAATTCATCAACTGCTACTATTATTATGAGACAAATTAAATTCATCAACTGCTACTATT
>BGPR01031565.1:0-17975 GCA_013235015.1 Araneus ventricosus | reverse complement strand
CCCCTTTTCTTCTCAGTAAAGGTACAAAGTCACAGAGAGCAACGGAATACACTTCACTGAACGGGCGACTAACCTGGCCGTTGAGAGGACTTTGATTGGCCGTTAATAGTATATTAATAAAATGTCTAGGAGTCAAAAATTATGTGCGAAACAAAAATTACCGTTAAAATAGGTGACTGCTAAGCAGAACGGCCCCGTAGAGATGTTTTAGTGTAATTGAGAAATAAGATCTACGGTCCATTCCGACCGCCTGAGGGGATACCTGTTTTTACTTTTTTTATTATTATTCGTCCTTTTTCTACTGTGCTATTGTTACTTAAGTCACCAAATTATTCCAATAGTAATGGATTGATAAAATGGTGAAGGAGAATCAGTCAACTCTTCACTACTGAGTGATCCGAAGTTATTTTTATCTGCAGAGAGATTAGTGGGGAGCCAGATTAGTTTAGAGTAGTAAGGTGAAATTTTATCGTGTTAACTCATTTCGAAATAAAAAAATGGGGGACAGCAGATATACTCTTCGAAAGTGAAAATTTAAAATATGTCACAACTCAAAACAGAACATCACTCCTTACCCCTACACCTGGAATCAGAATGGCTGATTCATTAAGCAGTTGAAAAAAATGAATAAAACTTAAAAAATTAAAATTAAATACACTATATGATCAAAAGCATCCGGACACTTTTGAATTTACACTTTTTTTCGGACTTCTCCAGAAAAAAGGCGGAACTGCCCCTGACGAAAAACACCCAAAGTTGATGAGAAAGAAAATGTCTTCAGATGTACCCTGTTTCACAAAAATCTATTTATGTTTCGCAACTTTTATCAGTTCTTTTGCTTGTTGTGCACAAGACATACATGCATTTTCATGAAAATAGCATGTATTTTTGGGAGATATAAATGTTTTTTTAAAACAATCCCAAGATTTTCAGCACGTGTTTTACTTATAGCATGCACAGCTTTAAACAAAATCATATGAAACTTACAGAATACTCAACAATATGGCAGCGAAACATTAAACTAAAATTCAAATTAAATGTTTTTAATACTCCAGGAAATATGAGTATTTGTAGTAAAAAATTTTTAACTGCGAATTTGCGAAGCCAAGTCTAATTATTTTTCATAATTTTGAGACAGATATAGTCAAATCTGGAGTCTGCGGTGCCGGCCTGCTTCTCGCCAATGTGTCTTGGCGATATTTCATTTGCCGTTGCCAAATACTGTTTTGGAAATGCAGTACGCGTTTTATTGCTCTCTTGCGCATGCGTCACCTGAAGAGGAGAGATTGATCACGAAATGCCTGCCGCATTTCAAGCTTGTGCCGGACAAATTTTTTTAACTTAAAAAAAGTGCATAGCGCAGTACTCGTAGCTTCGCTTAGTCATTGATAAATGAAACACGCAGAATAATTATATACACAGCGCTGAACCGATATTCAAATCGAAGAATTCCAATCGAAATTTTATTCAAATTCGAATGAATCGACCAATCGCATCGAAGAGATGAACATAACAGTCCAATAGTAACGAGGCGCAATATAGCGTGATGCTCAGAACACCGATGAAAAGATCAAATTCCTCGCCCGCCCGCATGTTACAAGTTAAAAACATCATTTCGCAACCAAAACAAATGTTCTCTCTTCTCCGTTCTTGGCGGGAAACGGTTGGCGATCCTAAAAGGAACGAAGTAGGTGGCCACCGTAAACTCCAGATTAATCCAGATATATAGGGCAGATTATATAAAACTTCCAGTTGAGAACCGTTAAGATTCAGAAAGTTATCCGTATTTTAGGGAGAGGAATTTCAGTTTCTCTCTAAAAGAAAGTAAATGATCAGGAATTTTCCGCAACTTCAATTTTGAATTTAAACTTCGAATTGTTATATTAAATTGCATGAAGTTTGAAAATATACTGAATATTCATGAATACATTTAATTAAGTTCAAATTTAAATTGGAGTAATTTATGCATTATAAATAACAATAAATATTATTACGTTAGTCACAGTATACATATAAACTTTAGAATTATAACATTATTTTGCAATAGAACAACAACACATTTGCATGAAAAAACATTTTAAGTGTTGGACAGCATGAAAGATACAATGGCAATCAGGACCAGGAACAAAGCTATGAAGCACATAAAATGACTATACAAAGTGCTTGCTATCCCTTCGTATGCTATACATGCAACTGTTTTGTTGCGCTATCGAAAATTTATGTACCACCTGTGTTCTATATTTATCTGGTGTATCATTTTCTAATCTTTATTTTATTCACAAAGAGCCCCTGTAACAGTCTTCCTTTGCGTTTCAAACCTCATGTTCTATTTTAAAATTTTCCCTGGGTCCCCGAACCAAAATCTCTTCTGCAACAAATATGGGCCCTTTCCAACTTATCTCCACTGGTTCCATTTTACATCGAATGTTTCTTTGGCTGTGTATAAGAACGGAGCCCTATTCCCTGCACCACGGAGTGTCCCCTAAAAAATTCAAATCACCCTACGAAGCCTACATAAGATGTTATGCAACAACTATGACAGAAAAGTGTAATTTTGAATCCTCTTTCTCGTGTTAGGATTCGAATTCTTATGGAATTTTTATGCAAGAACGAGGAACCTATCTTGAGATAATTGTTATAAGGTATTTCAACAAACATCCTTATTATTAACTTGAAACAGCAGAAAAGACCATATTACATCTAAAGCTAAGCAGAAACTTCAACACTGTGTAAATATCCAAGAAATTTTAAACTGACATGTATTTGGTAAATACTTCTTATATTTCTAATGATTATAACTGTTTAAATTTTTATTCATTGTTACTTTATCAAAATTCTTACAAAATCTAAAATTGTAAATTTTTTCAATAAAGTTCCACGTGTACCTATCCAACCGAAAAGGAGCTGTCCTGGCTCCGATTTCCGGGGTAAAAAGTGGTGATAAAGATAAATTATCAACCGGATGGATGCTAAGTAAGTGAGGCGTTTCTCTCTGTGGTTGGGGCAGTGTAATAAACTTGTTACGAAGAGATTTTTTAAACATACATTCTTATGTTACAGCCAGTTTCAGATGTGATAATAAAAAAAATTGAGTGTGAAATTTTTTGACATTGCCAGAAAATTATATTTAGTACGTTTATTCATAAAGGTTCTGCTATAAATTTCTCAATTTGAAAACTGTGACTTTTGGAAAGAGTTTTGTATGGTAAAGAAAAGTTATTATCTCTAGTCTCAATATTTTAATGCATTCATAAATTGTTTGAGAGGCTTTCCATCCATGTTAATTTGTCATATTATCCATAATTAATACTCTACATGCTTTTATATCTTTTTTATATCGTATCCAAACATAGATCGTTTAAACTCTTTTATGTTGAAATCTTTGGCAAAACTTTTACGAAGCTCCATTAAATCTTTATTGATAACATTAAGATCTATATTATCTCTCTTATGTCTGGCTATACAAGATTTACTATGCCTTTTTTCTATATTTGATATCTCTACTTTATAAAATTAATGGGAATCATTTCTTTTAATTAAAAATGTTTCCACAATAATACAATACACTGAGCCCATATTTATATATAGTGTTTTATTATAATCAATATATATATATATATATAAAGAGAGAGAGAGTGATCTTACTACTTTCTCTGTAATTCTAGCCCAAGCACCTTTCTTGCTTTCACCAGCACAGATTTCCTATAAAAGAAAAAGCATAATCAGTGACCGTGTAGAGCATTAGATTATTTTATGCTCTGCTGTGAAACTTTTACTTTTTCCTGCTCGATGAAAATGTTATACAAATGCGATGACACTTGATGAGGTACTATTTGCGGATTCTATGCTACTACTGCGCAACTCTGGAGCCGTTAATTTTGATGATATTTAGACAGTAAATGGATTAAGGTGCATTACATTTCAACAAGCATGTCAGGAGTATGGACTTCTTCGAGGTGACCAGCAGTGGCATGGTGCTTTGAATGAAGCTGCACAATTTCAATCTCCGAGACAGTTGCGCATGCTGTTCGCAATGATTTGTGACTTTGGAGAAGTGGAGGATGTTCCAGATTTATGGGTGCAGCATCAAGTTTCACTTTGTGAGTACTTTGTGCATCATTATTCTGAACAGACTGGACCTCACTATGCACTTTCAGATATTGAGGAACTGCTTACATCTTACAATTTAAGTCTCAAAAACTGCATCTACCAACTATAGATTTGCCTGGAAGTGTTTTGGACAGAGCGAACTTTGATGTTGTGGAAGAGCAGGCTAAAGCTAACGTTATACTATGCAGTTAAATAGTGAACAGCGGAATGTTGGGGAAATCTTATTAAGTGCAGTGTACAGCAACGCTGCAGATACACCCAAGTGTTATTTTTTAGATGGTCCTGCTGGGACAGGAAAAAATTTGTTTATTCAACTTTCCTTCACACAATACGTGGTAGAGGTGATGATGTTATTCCTGTTGTATCTACAGGTATTGCCGCAACTCTATTAATAGTGGGGAGAACAGCACATTCTGTTTTCAAAATTCCAATTGATTTAAATGCAGCATATACTTGCAATTCGAAGCCTAATATAAACGAAGCTGACATGTTACTGAAAACAAAATTAATTGTGTGGGATGAAGCACCCATGACACATGTCCATGCTTTCTTCGCTGTTGATAGACTTTTACAAGATCTCACAAAATGTAAAGAACCTTTTGGGGGCAAAGCCATTCGATTGGGTGGAGATTTTCGCCAAGTTCTTCCAGTAATTTTAAGAGGTTCAAGAACATTGACTGTTGCCAGCCCCTTAGAAAAACACGCTCTTTGGTTGAAACTTCATAAGTTATATCTGACAAAAAATATGCGTGCCCTTGAATCTGAAAGGGATTTTGGTGCTTGGTTGTTGGACATTGGAGAGAAAAAAAGTGGCTCAACGATTCAGTTACTTTTGCAATGCTACCCTTCAATACAAGCAATTGTACAGTGACATAGATTTTTCCAGCGTGACCCCACAGGAGCTTCAAGGTCGAGCTATCCTTACTGTTAATAATGAGCGATCAATGGAAATCAACGATAAAGTGTTGGAATTTATGCCGGGAAATGAAACTGTTTATAAAGCAGTCGATATGATCATCAGTGAAGATCCTCAAGATTAATTGACATTTCCTGAAGAATTTTTAAATTCTTTGATACCACCTGGTTTGCCTCCATATGAGTTAAAGTTGGAAATAGGTAGCATTATAATGATGCTGGTGAGAAATTTAGCTCCCTCTAAAGGATTATGCAACGGTACACGTCTAATTGTCACAAAATTGCAGCAAAACATTATTCAGGCGAAATCCATTGATGGTACAGAGACGTTTCTCATTTCTAGAATCCCTTTGATTCCATCTCTGTTATGTAAAGATTCTTAGCAGCTACCAGCTGCTCTAGCACTTTGAATCAGTTCAAGCAGACACTTCATTTAAAATACTTGCTTTATTTGACACAAGCACAAAACATGAGCACAAAACACACCACACAGTAAAAACGTTACAATTATTTTCAAATCATCACGATACACCAACGCTGCCGAACTGCCCACATCATTCAGTACTCAGTTCACAGCAGTTCCTTTTCGGATTTCTGCTTGATTGCTTGCGCAACATTCTCCCCCTTTGAGATTCGATGAGACACTCAAACCTATAACTCACACAATTTAAAAGATCTAATATTTCGGGTGTTTTTCAGATTTGGTGTTTTTCTTTACAATTGCATCAGCAGATAAGGTATCAGTTTTCAAATTTGGATTTGAGACAC
This sequence comes from Araneus ventricosus, assembly GCA_013235015.1. Lineage (NCBI taxonomy): Eukaryota > Metazoa > Arthropoda > Arachnida > Araneae > Araneidae > Araneus > Araneus ventricosus. Next base: position 12,182 of record BGPR01031565.1, on the reverse strand, counting down.
AAGAATCACGCCCGTCCCCACTTCCCATATTTATTTGAGGATCACTCGACTGAATCTCCAGATGAAATAGGCGTTGGATCGGACGTACCATGCATCCCTTTTGGGTCTTTACCCTAACCGTTTTTACCTTACCATCTTTTCCTCGAATCAGCTCAATGATTTTAGCCAGAGGCCACAATAAACGTTTCTTTGTGTCGTCGGCAACCAGAACGATTTCGCCGAGCCGAGGTTCTCGGACACAATTTTTGTCTCTGTTCCGTTGAACCAATTGGACATGATATTCACGCCTAAAATGTTGCCTCAAATCATTCAAAAGTTTTGAACGAAACTTAATTCTATTTTGAAAATGACCTTGATCAATCGCCTCAAAGTCCGTAACATCCGAACAACGATTTTCGATTAGAAACATGGAAGGACTGAGAGGCACTAATTCCCGTGACTCTCCTGAAATATAAGTCAAAGGTCTAGAATTAACAACAGATTCACATCCACAAATAACAGTTTCAAGTTCTTCAAAAGACAACACCGAATTTCCTAATGTACGTCGCAATAACTCCTTAATAACACAAACAAGCCTCTCCCACCAGCCACCCCATCGACTAGCAATTGGGGGTTGAATTTCCAAGACATTCTCTCCAAATTAGCTTTTCTCTGAATTTGATTCCAATCGAACTTAGAAAGCTCATACAAGATCCCTTAAAATTTGTCCCATTGTCGGAATAGATAGTTTTAGGTCGGCCACGCCTAGCAATGAAACGTCGCATTTCTAGATTAAAAGAGTCAGAGGAAAGTGATCTCACCAATTCAAGATGAATTGCCCGATAAACGGCACAAGTAAAAAGAGCGATCCAAACTTTCTCTCCGTTTTTCAAAAACAAAGGCCCTGCCAAATAAATACCTACAATTTCAAAAACAGCACAATCACTTACGCGATCTGGTGGTAGAGGCGTTGGTTCGCTTGACATAGGTTTGGAGCCAAAGCGTTTACATTTGACACATTCATACAAAACACTTCGTATAGTCTTGCGAGCTATTAAAATCCAAAATTTCTCGCGTAAAATAGTTTGGACTAATTGTATACCATCATGAAAGTTTTTGATGTGAACAGATTTTATTAACAATCTAGCAAAAAGGCACTTACCAGGCAACAAAATAGGAGCCAAAAAGAACTCATCATCTTTCCGGTACGTGATTTTCGTTTTAACTCTGAGTATGCCATTATCATCTTTAAATACAGATATAAATTTTAAGTCACTAACAGTCTTAAAAAACTGACATTGTAGTAGTTTTATCAAACATTTTTCAGCTTTATCTAATTCTTCAAAAGAAAGCATAGAATCATTAATAGAAATAAAATTCTTCCGGCAGTTATTTACAAAGCGCAAAATATATTCAAACACATTAATCATTCTATTATAATTAGACATCTTTAGATAATACCAAGGAAAACAATCATTATCTACATTCAAAATAACCAATTCAGACTTTTTACTTTCAGTATGAGCAGCCAGGGGTTCACAACAAATTTCACCTTCTGGCCAGTTTTCAGGTGCAGCTTTTAACCATGTGAGGCCCTCCCACCACCTGGATTCCAACTACCGGAGAGCAGAACACCCCTAGACAGCATATCAGCTACGTTTAGAACACCAGGAACATGCCGCCATAACTGAAATTGCGTTAACTGCCTGATCTCTTGAACACGGTTAGTTACAAAAACCGACCAATCACCGTGTTCCTTGATCCACCATAGTGAAACCTCGGAATCTGACCAAAATGTCACCTTTATATTCGGCAAATTAAGTGCATCACGAATCGAATTGACAAGTCTTGCACCTATGCAGCAGGCTATTAACTCCAACCGCGGAATGGTCAAAGGTTTTAAAGGTGCTACTCTAGTATTTGTACGAATAAGTGAGACACTAGTTCCTGCTTCAAGCACAGTTCTGACAAAAACACATTGCAGAATAAGCAACCCGGCTTGCATCAACAAAAACATGCAATTCAGAACCCTCATTAAAAGGCATGAATCGGGGCAGATTTCTTTCAATGTATACAATTCATTCACCCATCAAAAAAATTTCTTAGATACATCAGGTGGCAATTCAATATCCCAGCCAACTTTTAATTTCCAAGTGTCCTGTAACAGTATTTTGGGTGGCAAAGCGACAGCACACAATATTCCTATTGGGTCGAAAATCTTTTGTACTAAAGACAATATTAATCTCTTAGAAATTACATTTTCGCAAGACAGAACTTCAAGATGAATGTTGCATCTCAATTTATCACCATCCAAATTCCATAAAAGGCCCAAAACAGAAGCATCGCCAGAATGTTTCGAGATAAATTCGCAAGCCACATTACTCACCAAACCTCTCAGGTTGAAATCTCCCCTTGACATCAACGCCTGTGTCCTCTCAATGAAAGATGCCTGATCACAAGGATCATTTACTCCTGTGAGACAATTATCAACGTAAAAGGAACCCTTTAACTTTGCCACCATATCATGAAATTCAGGTGGGGAATTATCCAAAAGATATAAAATCGAAGCATTCAAAAGAAAAGGACTACAAGATACCCCACAAAACCACTCTACAGTGCCTATATATTAATTCTTCATCGCATGGGTAAAAAAATCTTAAAAATTCTCTATCTTGATTAGCAACAGACAGCAGTAAAAAGGCTTTCTCGATGTCTCCACTTAAACCAATAAGATATGTTCTAAACCTATCAATTACATCGGGAATAGGTTCTATAAGATTAATTCCCTTAAACAAGCAATGATTCAAAGAAGGTTTTCCTTTCTCGCTGGCAGAAGCGTCGAAAACAGGACGTATCTTGATGGTTTCGATTTGCATTTTTATCACGGGACGATGTGGCAAATAATGACATTTTTCATTTTTTAATTCGTTTTCTGGGACACGTTCGATTATTTTCAGTCTCTCCCAATCGTCAAAAATCTCTTGGTAGTCACAAAGGAATCCGCGAGCTTTCATGCGCTTAACCATTTTCTCATGACGCTCCCAACTCAATTCTTTATTGTCTCGGAGATTTCTAGAATCGGATTTCGAAGGTAAACCAACCTCATATCTTCCACATGGAAGAATACTTAATTTCTCTCGAAAATCATTTAAATGTTCACTATGCGCTTTCTTCCTGAAAAGCGATTGAGATGGATCAATCATTCCCAAGCATTCTAAATCCCACATTTCCGTCAAATTTACACTTCTACAATGCATTGAAAGGGTTGTCATGACGTTCCCCATCGAGCTTGTTCTCTTCTGCGTACCCATAATAGTCCAACCTAGTTTGGTATGAACCGCAGTTAAACCACAATCTAATTCCACAATTTCTTCAGTCAAAAGACTTCCCAAAAGATCTGTGCAAATTAAAAGATCAATTTCATATTCTCCAGAAACAGAATCGGTAATTTCAATTTTGCGGAATTTCAATTCTCTTAAAATGATCCGATCATTTATCTTAGGCATGAACCCACATATCTTTTCCTCCGAAAGTGCTTCCAAGCAGACAGAATAACTTTCATCTAAAACCTTTATTTATACAGCATACAGACCCTTTTCCCGCAGCTTGGTTTCACTCCCCCAAACAAAGTATTAATAATAGTTTCAACACGGTGTGGCTTTAAACCCAATTGCTTAATTATCCTATCACTAATATGACTACTCAATGAACCTGAGTCAAAAACGAGACGAATACGTTTTTCGCGACCCTGATCTCGTATAACGGCTTCAAGTGTTTGTCGATAAACCGTCCTATCTCTGCCTGTGTTTGAAAGAGCTACCTCTGAATTAGAACTATGATCACCAACATCCATATTATTCTAAGCATTTTTTGAATTATACCTTTTACATATAATTTCATAATGTGGGTCAGAAAACAATTTACATTTTATACGAGATTTGTGATCACAAAATTTAGAAATATGACCGGATTTATCTAAACAATTAAAACATGCACATTTCTTTAACAACATATTTAGCCTTTCTTGGCGAATCATTTTTCTAGCATCAAAACATTTAAAACCAGGGTGCCTTCCATTTCAAAAAATACAGTTCGAGTTTCTCATACCTTGATTGCTTAAACTCACCAAAGCAGCGGCAGTGGGTGGACCAGTTTGTTTTTCGGACACAATGGAAACCTCTTTCCTTTGACACTGTTTATTTTCGAATCCGCTTCGTGCTAGAAGCATCATTTCTTCACTTCTTACTTCCCTCTGAAGAAAAGCCATCAAGTCGTTTAAAGATATTGAACTTTTGGTTTCGTTTTCGTTTTCGTTACTCCTACTTCTCTCCCATGCAATCAGCACTTCCTCCGGCACACAACTCTCCACCAGCGGTGTTAAGAAATCGCCGTATTTCTCCTGTGTCTTTCCCAGGCTTTCCAATGCTCTTAACCTTCTTTCCAGCTCGTCATATAGGATAGGAATAAATATCTTCATCCGCAATATATACCTATACTGCTCATTATCATGACCTCACTTGGAAAAAAGGGCGTAGCGTCCAGTTGTAGCGTTCTTCATTATCGTGGATAAGAGGTCTCGTACATATATTTGTACCAATAAGTCATCTCTCGCAAATCGTTCCTGCAATTGCTGTATAGCTTTGGGATAATTCGATGCTGTTGCTGGAAAGCTCTGCACCAGTCGTTCCGCTTTCGAACCCTCTTCAACAACTTGGACAAGATATTGTATCTTGTCCTTCGTTGGGAATACCTGGGTCCGCATGGAGTTTTTGAAATTGGCTCCAAAAGGCCAAATAATCCCGAGCATCTCCATTGAACTTCTTTAGCTGAAGCTGCGGTAACTTGAAATTACTTATCTGCAGCGGGTCGATCGGAATCACTTTCTCGGTTAATTTCAAATTCAGGTGTAACATTACTTCTGAAAAACGATCACGGTATTTTTCGGCTTCAACAAAATCCGTTTCAAACAACGATTCATCCCCTTCATCCTGAAGTAAACCCGCAGCTATTGCTGCTGACAAACTTCTAATGTTTGAAATTTGTCCTTTAATTGCACTTGCAATAAGGAGAATTCTTCCACCTCAGCAGTTTCGTTTTGAAGTTTAGCTTCAATATTCTTTATACAAAGCGTAAACGCGGTTCTTAAAACCTTTCGTTGTGTCTTCAGTGCCTGCATATTTCGTTTCAAAGCGCCAGTCCCGTCGCGGACGCCATTATGTTATGTAAAGATTCTTAGCAGCTACCAGCTGCTCTAGCACTTTGAATCAGTTCAAGCAGACACATCATTTAAAATACTTGCTTTATTTGACACAAGCACAAAACATGAACACAAAAGACACCACACAGTAAAAACGTTACAATTATTTTCAAATCATCACGATACACCAACGCTGCCGAACTCCCCACATCATTCATTACTCAGTTCACAGCAGTTCCTTTTCGGATTTCTGCTTGATTGCTTGCGCAACAATCTGAGACTAACATGCCTTTCAAATTTAAACGTATGCAATTTCCCATTCGTTTAGCCTTTTCCATGACAATTAATAAGTCGCAAGGTCAATCTTTTGAAAATATATGTTTGGTGCTCAATGATCTTGTTTTTATTCATGGACAACTCTATGTTGGTTCATCAAGAGCACGATCTTTTGAATTTGTTTCTGTGGTAGATACAAAATGTAAAATATTTAACTGTGTGTATGAGGAATTTTTCTGTGATTGATTGTCAAGAGTATTTTTTTTGCTTCACGTTTTTAATTCAATGTTGTATATCATTTTATATCGCAGTGGAATAAATATGTATATACCTGCTTTCATACAATTTATTTCGTAGAGCACAATCTTTTGAATCTGTTTCGGTGGTATCTCCCAAATGTGAAGTATTTATTTGTGTTTATGGGGGAGGTTCCTGATGCTTTCACTATACGAAAAACGACCCTTTTCAATGACAAAAATTTTAATCCTTCTTGATTAAGGCGTGAAAGCATTACAAGGAAATCCGCTTTTCTTTGCAAGTTTTATTTGAAGAAAAGTATATTTTTTGAGACAAAAATTTTTTATTCTCTGTTGACTTAAGTTAAAGCATCAGAAGCAAAATAAAACTGCTTCATATATATGTATATATATATATATGAAGATTTTAGAATAACTGCTAGGACACACAGTGTCTTTATTATAGCGCGCGAAACAAGCAGGGTTTGCTTTTCAAACCTGGGAGTCTTACAGCGCAATCCCCCTGGGGGATGGCGAGCTTTAGAGAGCAAGGGGCACAGCCCCCTAGTAAAAATTTTAAAAAAACCAATAAGTTGAATATTCAGGGAAATATGAGTATCTGTAGTTACATTGCAGCTTCCTGAATCTTTCTCAACTACAATATATCGAATGAGTGAATGAGTGCAAAGAAAACGAAAAAATTAGTGGACGAATTTATTTTGATTTCTGTTCTTAATTAAGTTTAATTCGCTATACAAATGTATTTGCTTAGATGTAATTTGTTTATAAAAAAATTGTGCTACTTCAATGTAACATAAAACAAGAAAAGTATTCTTACTCCAACTTTTGTGATAAAATGCATTTATTTTATCGCAAGTGCGTCGAAATATATAGGATGTTCACTCTAATCGTAGTCTTATAGCAAAATTCTTAACCGCTACAGATACGCATACACTTCCAATTAGAACAATGCTTTGAACGAAGTTAAAAGTTATATTTCATATTTTTTCAGAAAATATTTTTATACATTAAATGTACAGCAGAAATTTTAACATTTAAAATTATTTTTCTTTTGCGATTAAAACAGATCAAGTTATGAAGCTTCGAATATCACAAATTCAGGTGATTTGAGATAATTTCAATGGCTGCCTCGAGGAAGATACGTGAGTCAACCGGCAGCTCTTGTTCGAGGCGTTCAATGATTGGCTTAAAATAGTGAAATTCCAAGTTTCATAGTTCGTTCAGTTTCAGTCGAGGAAAGGGGGAGGGGCATTTTTGTTTAATATGTTTGTGATCCAAAAATATTTAAATAAATGTGAATAATAGGACCTGGGAACACAAGAATATTTAGATTTTTAAATTTTTTCAGAGGTACATTTGATGACTCAAACAGCTCAAAATATGATTCTTTACGTCATTTAAAACATTCTTCCCACTGGAAATATAATCCTTTCTCTAGCGGGTTAGAAACTAGCTATTCTACCACTATTAGAAAAGACACCTTTATATCTTATTATCAATTAAATCATTAATTTGTAAAATTCAGTATTATTATGTCTCTAAGCAGAAATATATGTTACTGGGGCCGGAACATAATTACTGAAATTAAAATAATAATAAAAAATTAGCGTGTATCCTCGAAAAGAATGGATAATATTTTTCAATAAAACCGTTTGCAGTTTCTTTGACGATATAGTTTTCAACAACATAATTTCAATAACTTAAATCGAAACAACGGCGTTAGTATCACATATCTTACCTTCATAAAGGCCTCGACTCCGTTCAGTGAGTTAGCGTAGGCATCTGGCTGTAAATAAGAAATAAAAAAAATGTCACTACATGATTTGTGATTTAAATACAAAAATAAAATGTGTTGGACAAAACTCATTTTTACAACAATCTTTAAGGATCTGTAAAAGAATTACCTCCAATTTCAGTTATTTTCAAAAATTTGAAATTAATAACTAATATTTCGTAAGCATTTTTCTTCAATAAATAACTAATTGTGAATACTTCATTTGCGATGCATTAAGTTACTAAAGAATCTAATAAACGCTCCTGCAGAAGAACCTTACCATTTATTTTCATATATGTTGTGTAATAATTTGGCGATAGTTAAACCTTCTCATCAACGAATTTTTTTTACATCGCTTCAGTTTTTCTCTACTCTCACGAATATTATGAGTCATCCAGGTTCCTACTTTTGACTGCCATTGCATATAAGAAGATTGGCATCATGAAGTTTACTGCATCCGTCTCTTTTTTTCTGAGCTGTCGGTCTCACACGCAAACAGACATACTAACATAGTTGCATCTTCTGTTCCTCAATCTACGGCAACACGAGCGTTTTCCTGAAGCAGCTGCTTGAAGGTCAACAGCTTAAGAATTATAGAATGAATGCTGAAGCACAGGGCTGGCCACACGCGTGACCTTCGTGCCGTTTTCTTCCTTTCACTGGATGCATTTTCGCGGCTTCGATTGTTCAGGCACGGGAAATAATCGCTTTTCTGCTTATGGTGGTTTCTGTTGGTATTTTCATGTGTTCCAGGGTCGGTTTATAAAATAGGCAACTGTCTAGTTGGCACCGCAACTTTCGGGGGGCATCAGATATCGAAATTCTTTCGGCATTTTCAGGGTTATTTAATTTTTTAAATTTTAATTGGTTTCAAGGTCTATGTACTCAAACGTAGTTAAATTAAAATTAAATACCACTTAACTTTCAAAACACTATTCTTAGCATTTTTTTCATGTTTTAAATTTCTCTTTCAGGTATGTGCGGTCAATCTTTATTCTTACAGTTGACGGATTGACTCACCAGTCAACAACCTTGCCAAACTTTGAATACGAGTATTTGGAATGTACTAAAACAATTTTTTTTGCTTTTTTACCGTTTTGTTACAAAAATGATTTTTAAATTTAAATTTTTTTAAACGCGACTTCATGAAACTAACTTTCTGGAAGCTAAACGGCAATTAAATATTATATAAAATTTTCATAACTATTCTTATATAAATCTGCTTATATAGATATAAAATTAAAATAAATAAAAAAATCCCTTTTCGTGAAGCTTGAAGGCAAAGGTAGATTCCTTTACGCTAATGTTACAGATGTAATGAAATATTTCATATTAATCAATACAGACATAGCCAATGACTTTATTGTTTCTACACATTGCAATATTTAAGTTGTGATTCTGTTTTCATGACATTTAATTTTTTACTATATCAAAGTTTTATCATTCCATTTTTCATTCCAAAAGGTTATGCTAGATTTATCGGTCATTACATTGTTCAATTTTTTTTATATTAATACATAATCATTGAACAGGTAGGAGTCATAAAGAAATAAACATTTCAGCAGTTCAATTATCTTCCACATAACATGAAGTCAGCCTATCTGAACCAGTAACAAGAAATTTACTCTTGACACGAAAGAAGAAAGACTCTAGATTTAAAAATTAATTTATTTAATTTAAGTAACCATATAATTGTGCAAACCTTACTTTGTCATAAGCTAAAATCATATGACACGAAACATTTAAACACTACTAGAATGGGGTCATTTAGAGAACTCACTGGTTACAGAGATAATGGTCACTAACTTCTTAACATATAAGAGAATAAAATTTATTAAACATTGTGAGTGTCAAATTTAATACGTGTGTTTAAAGCATAGGATATGAATGTAGCCATTTTGAACAGTAATCTCCATCGACGGTTAGAAGGAAATATTCAGGCAGAAAATCCCAAAACAATTTTAAAGTTAAGGAGATATTTTTCAATATCAAAAAGGATGAAGAGAACTTTTATTTAAATATCTATCGTTTTTGGCTATTACATATTGAATTTATTAAACAAATCATGGTTCCGCCATGTTTAGTTAAATATAAAATTAAAGTAATCTGTCAAATTAATTAATTATGAAATTAACTATTAATTTTACTGCTTGATTAATTAAATTAAATAATTAATTGTGATAAATCTTTACTAAAACCTTTTTATGGCTCATACTATTTGCCAGCAATTTTAATTTTATAATTATCTAAATTTAAATAAAATGCATTGTGGCTATGTATGTAAGCTCCACATCTCTTCCTAAACCACTGGACTGATTTCAACCAAAGTTTGCACACTTTTATTTAAGAAAAGAGAAAGGTCACCTTCAACTTTTGAAAGCCTAAAAGTTGCTTAAAATTTCACTTAATTAAATGTTAAGCAAGACGTTTTTCCGCGATATCTTTCATTTCCATAAATTTGTTTCTCTCATTTTAATAGTTTTTTTCAAAATAAATTTTAACTGAATTCGCAACAATATTTTTGTTGAAGAAGAAGAATAATGCGAAGAACTGTTTCCAGAAGGAAGAATGCTAAAAGAAAATTTTAACAATTTATGTTTTACAATTTATATCGGGACCAACTATTGATTTATTTTCATGTTTTAAATTAATGAATAATTAATTAGTTAATTTATTTGTTTCAAAATATTCATTAAAACCTTTCTCTTACTTTAGTAATTGTTAACAAAATTCGAAGTATCTTACGACTAAAGATAGAAAATTAATAAAATTAATTTTCTGTAATAGAAAATTAATTTTACTATATTTACAGTTTATATCTGTCAACATGATGTTGACAGATTAAGGTAATTACCATGAGTTGTAATCAAAATTCGGAGTACATATATTTTTGTTATATAGGAGCTTCGAATTTTATGTTAACAAATAATAATGTTCGGAGAAAACGGCTGTTTTTTAAAATCGTCTAGTTCAATTGATATTCTCATTTTAATTAAAATTCTTTCAGATCAGAAAAGGAATTTGTGTATTAAAATATTTAAACAATAGTAATTTTTACATTAAAAATATTAAACAAGAAAACATTTTAATCCGGAGCAAAGCCAGGTATATCAACTTGTTTATTGTATAAAATATGGAAGTGAATGCGGTTGATGGGAACTCATAAATTCTAAGTCATTCTTTCTGTCAAAAACTTTTAATATAAAAGTTGTTCGTTATGATAAGGTGATAAATAGCCTAATTGAATTTTTTTTCTATCTTTAGTTGCAACAGATCTATGGGGAAATGAGAATTTGGATGGGGATTGAAAATTGCTTTTTAGCACAAAAATTCTAAGAAATTGTGACTATCAAAAAGTTTCAATACAAAAGTTGTTTGTTGTGATAAGGTAATAATTCGCATAATTTGAATTTTCTTTCTATCTTCAATCGAAAGGGATTTATGGGAAAATGAAATTTTCAGTCACCCACCATTTCCACCCCCTTTGAGCTAGTTAGCCCATCTACGAACTCGAAAGAGATTTTCACTATCCTTACCACATATCCCACGATGGTTAAATTTATATCAAAATTACTCCAGTTATCGTGTTCAAAGAATGACATGGGAAAAAGCGTTATAAATATATATAGTTATATATTTTTTAAACCATTAAAACTCAAATATCATTTAAAATGAAATATAATTAACAATATAACCTAATATTATTCACACAATGAAATACAGAGAGCTAATAAGATTAAAAACTATTACTATGAAAAAGCCAATCCATATATGGAATTTCAACGATCAAATGCCAATCGATCTGAGGAATCGATTTTGTCACTTTATTTCGAAATTTATAGGCACGAACCTTCTGTGAGGGCCTATTGTTGGAAAAAGACAACAAATATAGGAGTAAATCTCCAAAATATATTAAGAAAAGAACGAGAAAATTATATATATATATAACGAAGGGTGGCTTTGGGTTCTAGGGGTGATGATCGGCAAAGATCATCCGATATTTTCCGGAAGTCGTGTCTTGAAAACCATTGCAATAAGTAGAGTTCCTATAGGGAATCTACCTAAAATCTAACTTTGTTAGTTATGGAGGAGGCAGGGCCCGTAAATTGATTTGCATTAGGGCTAATTCAGGATTTAATCTGGCCCTGTTGTGTTCTGTTCCACATTATTTAAAATAAATATATCAAGGAATACTAAATAGATAGTGAGCATATAATTCTGGAATTTCCAGTTTTATATTGCAGATGTACGTATTTCAGTTGATTTTATTTTCACGCCATTCATTTCATTGTTTGGTCTTTTTATATTGCGTTTTTGTTAAATATTTACAATTTTCTGCTTCTTTTTAAATAAAATTGTTTCAAATAATTGTACTTACTAACCTATTCCCAATTACAACCTAATTTTAATAATTACAACCTTAAAAATTGATTGCTCTGTTCTTTTCAGATCGCGGTTCATAATTACAAAGTACGCCATAAAATAGTTCTCTTGATTCTTCAAAACTAGACGTAAGTATAATTAAAATAAGCTATTTGTGTCGTGTAGCTTCAAACGTTACAAACTCCACTTTTAAAAATACTTTTTTAAAAAGAATATATGTCCAGTTGACCCTTTGGACATCTCACCATCATGAATTGATAACTAGAATACATTGTCGAAAGACTCTTAGAATGCATTCAATTTATTTTTCAAATCT
>BGPR01031564.1:0-17975 GCA_013235015.1 Araneus ventricosus | reverse complement strand
GAGATAACGAAATTCTAGAATATTCTCATGTTTTGTGATTTCCGCCATTACCAAGACACTTTCGCGTACCTCTAACTGGTTGTCTGCGCACCCTAGGGGTACGAGTACCACAGGTTGGGAACCTCTGGGCTAGAGTAATTTCAGTGCCCATCAGAACCGTAACTAGGAATTTGAGTGCCTGTGGACCAATGAAAATACGTACCTAAAGCAATAATTGAAGAGAAAAAAAAGTTTACTGATGAACGCTTTACAGTTTTGCAAACCAGCATCGTTTCAAAACAGGATTTTACAAGTGATCTTCCGTATTGTAGGTGGTTCTATTACATGCATAATTTAGAATTTTTCTCACTGATTGTCTCTGTATGAAATTTTTTTAAAATGTTTATCTAACATCACAAAATCGATGACTGTCTAGTTACAACCTCTAGTCATATCTTTAATCTAATCATATTATTTAAATACATTTTTCGGTTCAAAATTAAAACGAAACCAGTGTTGTAAATTTTCAGGTGCCATTGGATCAATGGTGCCCCTGACCTACAGCCAAATTAGCTCATTGGGTAAGGTGACCCTATATACACTGTTTCAAAAAGCTATATTTACAATCTTAAACCAATCAATGTACAATATTGCACACCTATATTATGCGTAAATTTTGCTCCCTGTACTTGTAATTCAAATACATTAAGTTATTATTGATAAAGTTACATAAAAAATGTACTGGAACAAAATTGTAAAAAAATTTCATGTTCGAGACTGGAACTAGTCTTCAAATTTTTGTAACATGAACCGTTTGGTAGAATAGTTGTAAAAACCATACTTTCAAGAAAAGATAAAAACAAGATTAGATGGAATTAAACATAAAAAAGTAACTCTCAACATAGAACTATGATTTTATCTCGCTTTCTTTTGCAATGCTAATTGCAAAAGAAAGCGTTATCACAAATCATTGCTTTCATCAGTATTAACGAAAATTGCAATAAAATGTATGCTTTTCTCAGTATTAACAAAATAGCAACTAAATGCCAACTTTTATCAGTATTTACAAAATTACAATTAAATGTGTCGCCGTCATCAAAGTGACTCAAAGTTTTAATGGTGTCAAACTCGACAATAAATTGAAATTGTTAAAACTGCCGCCATCCTAAAACAGAATCAAAAAATAAAAATTCTTACATAGTCGTGACTTTTTATGGATTCAGGAAACATTTGTGCCAAATTTGAAGAAAATCGAACAACGAGTTTGGTCTGACTGGATAACAAACAAATTTACAAACAGACGAAACATCGAACGGTCGAGTTAAAACAGAGACCTGTCTTTTCAATTTTTTCAATTTTACTTGAGTCAGCATTCATTTTTTACTTTCCCATTCGTCTTAACATGCCATCGATACAAATTTTTCGAACTCGCTTTCTACGACGACGAGGTTTTTTACGACTTTTATAATCCTGGCAATCGGATGGATGAGGGCAGTAAAAAACCCAGTCGTTTATTCATATTTTTCCTCGGCGGGGTATTAAAGCGTTGTTAATTTTTGATGCGGTGTTGCGTCTCGTTCGCGGTCGGGATTCTCGTGATAATATCAGCTTTTGGTCGGCAACTCCCAGTTGAGAAAACGCGATAATGCTGCCTTCTCTGGTTTTAATGGTCCAGATAATCAATATTCGAGTTTTAATACAGTGTTTCAGGGAGAAGCGAAATGTTTCTGTCGCTTTTTAGTGATGAATCAGGACTTTTTTATGATTTTTTTAGATGAAATTCGGGAATTACCTTTATACTTTCCCGTAAAGATAAGCATATAAAATAGTGTAATTAACTGAAAATGATTAACAGTTTTGACGTTTTACACCACCATGAGTGCATGACAACTCATAAATGTAACGAAATAGATAGATGGATAGATATAATAGACTGATTTAACCAGCGGGAATGATCTCCCCTATACTTTCTCATATAGTTTCTAACAAAGGTGTCCTACCCGACCCCCCCCGCCTAAAAATCGTGGAGAGCGACGAGTTTTATTGATATTACCTTCGCCGAATGCTTAACACCACAAAATACCCCCGAACTCGGAGCTATTAGGCCCCCTCCAAGCCAGGACGGCTCCCTGTCTGTTGGTTAGGTATGCGTGAAGCTTTATTGAAAAAAGCCAAAGAAAAAAATTACATTTCATATATAAGGATACAAAAAAGAGGATATTTAGAACAAAAGAATATAATATTTATTAATTTAACTGTTAGTTCTTTCAAATCTTTGTGTTGTTGAATTTCAGAGTGTGGTGCCTTATGTATGGGAGAAGAGAGAAGATGAGTAGCTAGGATTAATTGAGTCTGTGGCTAGTTGTTGTTACCATCTTTTCGGAAAAAGAGTGTTTCGTTTTCCGCGATGAAGTGGGTGAGTTTTCTGATTTTCGCCCTAGAATTGTTGTTGTTCATAACTCTTTTTCACCAAAGTGGTTCTATGTCAGTTGACGGTTTTGTGAGGTGGTATGAGGTTGTAAATTGTACCATAGTGTAAGGGGTTCCCAGGTTTCCGCAGGCACAGGAATCGCTGTTTATGATGTTGAATCGTTTAAGATATGTAGGAAATGGCCCGTGACGAACATTATTTCGAGACTTTTCCAAGGAGTAGGAGTTGTTTTGACTTTAGTCGAAACGTTGTAAACACTCCTGCCTCTTTCTCCATTGTCCCATTCTTTATGCCAGCAGATGATGGACTCTTTTTGTAGCAGACTCTTGATTTGGTTTCTTGGCGCTGGGATCTTCGTTGAACGCTGTAATACGAAAGGGCCAAGAATGCAAGCAAGATGAAATTCGCCAAGTCAATAAGATAGCTCCAAGTTTATGAAGGTCATGCGCCTATACACAATACTGCGCATATTTTTGCGTCGTAGTACGATAAAGAAAAGGGAATATGCAATTTGAAAGCCTTTTTTTTCAACCGATTGAAACGAAAATTGGATACGGGTCTACAATTAAGGTTAGAAGAAAACACACTAAATTTCATTGATCTAAGTCCTTGCGTTAATGAGTTATCGTGTATACAAGTATGCGATTATACAGACAGACAGTCACCCCTTCAATAGATTCGGTCCAAAATTTGATACGAACCTACATTCCTGACGATAAAACAGTGTGCGAAATTTTATATCTCTAGCTATTTATGTTTTTGAGTTATCGTGTACGCATGAACACGGGCATGCAGACAGACAGACTTCCCGTGGATGGCTTTTGTCCAAAATTTGACAGAAGCCTACAAATTAGGTGTAAAGATCACATACCAAATTTCATTCTTCTAACTTCAATAGTTTTTGAGTTATCATGTTCACAGACAAACAGACATAATTCCAAAATCGTGTTTTTCGGACTCAGGGAGGTCTAAAACGTGGAGATTCGTCAAAATCTCAAGTTCGAATTTTTTTGACGATCACAATACTTTCTCTTTGTATACTTCGTACAGGAGAAAGTAAAAATGGATCCTTCTCATGAAAAATGATGATCTAATTATCAATATAACATCGTCGCAGGAAACGAAATGAAAGAAATTCGGACTCTTACTCCGAAACATCGTATCTTGATAATATTTTAGGCTTGATTCATCTTGTTTTCTTCTGGATTCATTGCACCAACCGTTGCATTCTGCAAGTCACACATCACGCAATTTACAGAACAAATGTCAGCCTAAAAACTTTATCATGTAATGAAAAACATTCGATATTTTGAAACATGCTAAAGCATTGGTAAATAATAAACTGAAAAACCTAATATAATAAAACCAATAGAGCTTTAAAAATATTCACATTGATTATCCATAGTCTTACTCTTTTGTTTCACGCGTTTATATAAAGAAAAAGTGTTCTTAAAAAATTGTTTTTGAAATTTATTTTGAAAATTTTAATAAAATTCAAGAACAAATTGCATGGAAATAAGATTGGTATCACTGAAAAGCTAATTTTTGAAATTTTAAAGTAAAATAAAAATGGGTTTCGAGCGATAATATGCTTCAAACGTATTAAAGAAAAATGTTAAAATTTCGATTTATATTTAGTTAATTAAATATCAAATTAAAATAAAAAAACACTTTTTTAATGTGCTACTACTAGCCAAGAAGAACGACGCGGCAAATTTGGTAGTTCTAAGGCCTTATAGAACGATTTTTGCTTCACGGATGTCGCATGACGTTGACGCATAATGGAATTTACAGATAGTATTCCTGCTTATAAAAATTATCAAGTACAAAAAAACATTTTACTGCATTACCAGATTATGAAAAGACTTGAAAGGCAATTTATAATTAGAGGACACTGTCATCATTGATTCAAACTTGCACGGGAGAAGGCTGAGCTTCCATGCTTCATATCGAGCGGCGCTGCAAGCGTTTATCAGTTCTACGACTTTATTTGAAGGACGCTGGGTAGCATTAATTAATTTAAATGAGAGAAGAATTTCTACCATTTATATTTAAAGGAAATTTTTAATGTAACCAGAATAATTATTCCTTGAAAGAATTGTTGCAGGGAAAATTAAGAATAGTTCTGATGTCGTGAAAAAAAATCTTTTTCAATAAATGTAATTAAAAGTTAATGTAAAAAAATGGTGTCGAGTTATTCTTTAATCTCAAATAAGTACATGCAGTTTAATTAAAGGTTCAATTATCTTCTCTACTAAGTCTTAATCGTAAAATTTTCACCGTTAAGGACCTGAAACCACCCCCTATCAATTGAGTGACTTATGACAAAGTACTTTTATAACGAATCGAGTAATCAGCCCATTCTATACCACTCTTAAACATATAGATTTAAACACAGTATGAATTTAAGTGCAGCAATTTTTAAAAAGACCAGGAAATACAAATATATTCTTAAATAATTTTAACCCAATCAATTTTATACACTTTATTTCTTCTTAAAATAGTGGTAATTTTTTATTATTATTAAATGTGCATGTGTTACTGCTATATAATTAGTTGACTGTTGAACCTAGATCTCCAAACTTTGGCAGAAACGTACTTTGGTTGGTTAGGGAGAGAGTGAAAATGCGCATATCTGAGGGACTTTTTCGGAAAATGTCATACAAATCCACTTATTCATTCTCAACTTCTATTTCGTCGCTTAACAAACATCACCTATCACAATTTTTTTTAAAATTTCAAAGAGGAAGAAAATGCTCAATTTTTCGTAACCAATAATGAATATTTTTGAATTTTTTCCCACCTGGTAGGGGCATGCGATCTTATGTTCATATCAGATGTCTAAAAAATTCAAAAATATTCATTATTGATTGCGAAAAATTGAGTATTTTCGTCCTCTTTGAAATTTCAAAAAATTGAGAGAGGCGGTGTTGCTTGTTAAGCGACGGTTTGCTCATAACAATTCTAAATACAGTTTCCCTTTCAAATGACCTTCCTCTTAAACTCCCATAATAAAACGGTTTCACAATGCCATACGAACTTCCTTCCATGGCCATAAAAAGTTTGGTAAAATCCTTTGCCCGCACTATAATTGTGGCTCTAGAAGGTTGTTAATCTTTTTTCGTCACTTGTCTTTTTCTTCTTTATTCATCTCATTTCCACTCTTTGTTTTTCCGATGTGATGATCTAATGTGGTTAAAGAAGCAATTGAAACTGAGCAGAAGTGCTTAACACTGGTACACATGTATTCAATCCAATTTTCGTCATATGAATGTTTTGTGAACGATATTATGAATGCATGCTAGTCTTCAGTTTTTTCTACGCAGATATTGTTGGTAATGTCCCACAGAAGTCGATTATCCTATTCGTTAAGATAGCCGGCGATCGAAGGGATAGAAATGGATTTGACACAAGTTGATGCGACTGGAATACTTAATGTGTCTCGCAGTGTGGTTCAACCACTCTGAGATCAGTTTCAATCCGAGTTTTTTTCAGTTCCAAAAAGATCTGTTCCCGCTGGCCTCGTGTTACAACCTCTACAATAGCTCGTTTTCTAGCACTTTCGTTTCAAATAAGAATGACCATTACTGTGGCTAAGCTTGTTTCAGATGGTTTCGCTGCAACGAAGACGCGATTATCGGCTACTATGGAAGGAAGACGGCTTTACAATCAAGAATTATATCCAACAAGACCAATTATGCGTCTCTGTCCTTCGACAACAGAGAAATGCCGGTTTATTCTGGACAAGCTACGACATTACCTGGACCAGGCAGAAATGGGTCTCTGTAATCTTCACAAATGAATCCCGATTTACTCTGGAGAGTGATCCAGGTCGTGTGCTGATATGGAGAGAACAAGTCACCAGATATCATCAATCTAACATTGTTGAAAGATTTAGTTATAGAGATGGTGAAATCATGGTTTGGGCTGGAATATCATCGGTTCGGCACACTGATTTCCATGAGCTCCATGTTGGAAATCCCACTGCTGATGCGCTGAGAGAAAGGAAATCCCCGATCCATATGTCAGAACACATGCTAGTGCTATTGGTAAAGAATTCATCCTCGAGTATGATAATGCTCGACCTTGCCGAACTACGCTTGGTTAGAGATATCTTAAGGATCAAGGTTTGGAGAAAATGGACTGGCCAACTCAATCTCCGGACTTAAATCCGATAGACCATCTTTGGGACTACTTTGGAAGACAGGTGGCTACTTCAAGTACCCTCGGAGAGCGTTTCTCCATAAATGGTCTTTGCTTTCCATTTCTGCGCGCGAAAGCTTAATTTAAAGTATAGAAAAGCGATGACGCCAATGCATTACAGATATGGGAGGTGCCATACCTTATAAAAACTAATTATCTATTTTTTTAACAGATATCTTTCATTTATAATTTTTCTCAAAAAGTGGATTTTTGTAAAACGAATGTGCTAATTTAATTGAAATTATGCATGTTAAAATTAGGAAAATTCAATAAATATCTTTTTAAATCAAAATTGTTTCAATTTACAAGATTTTCTGTTCATTTATTTGGAGATTAAACTAAAAAAAGGATCTACCTTGAATTTTGGTGGCTATTGTAATTCGTATTTTACAGTTTTGAAGTTGTGTTGCAGTTATTTGTGATTTAAGACTTTTTGAAAAATTTTATAAGCACAAATAAATGCTCCCATTCTTCCAAAATCTTTGTTAAACTTAGAGGTATTTTATGAATAAATCAGTACATTTTTATATAAACTTATTTCTGTTATTTTCATATCCTCTTCTAAGAGTTATTCTCTTCTTCCATATTAGTTTGCGTATTTTATTATAGACCTATTTTTACAGATTCCTAATTGAAAAAATTTGCAGTTTGAAAAATTTGCCCTAATAATTTAGAATATTAGCCAGTATCTTGCCGACAATCATATCAGAATTGAGTTTTAATTAAACAAAATTTAGACAAGGTAATTAAATTACTTGTTGTTTATTAACAAACCTTTAAGGTGAATTATATAACAGTAATGGTTTTTCGATCAAATATATTGGCACCACAGTTCATTCTTATAGCAATGTATTACATTACTGGCCGCCTTCGGCGACTAGCTTGTTCGCTGGAATACTGATCGTATTAATTTCATTTGAATCTCTTGCGCATAATTTGGTATCCATGCATCTCTTAACAAAGTAATTTTAATCTTCGAATTGTGACATACACTTTGACCGTGTTTTTTTAGTATCCTTGCATCTCTTCAATTCATTGTGTATACGCACGTCGCATTGGAGAAGATTAAACATTCGCAAGAAGCTGTCTAAGTCATCTAACATCTAATTGTGTGTTGTTGGTGCAAACCTCACTTTTTTTTATTCCTCAAAAACAAACAAAGAAACACCGATTTTCGGCGCATTTTAGGTCCAACACAGTGTTAGCTGATTTAAAATATATTGATAAAAAGAAATGAAGATTACCATCCAAAATCTTTGAGCTTATCTGATATATTTCATCTACATAAATATTTCTTTTATGGGCCTCCTAAAAAAGCGTTATTTAGCTGTAGGCGTTGGCAAAATGCATATCATTTGTTCGATCATGCGATTTAACTTTCCAAATGTAAACAAACGAGTGCGATTCAATTTGGGTAATTTTTTCAGTGAGTTAATGAATTCAACTGCGCTGTTAAATATTATCGAAACAATGCAAGACGAATTCAGTGAGTAAATGAATCAATTGAAGAAAGTTTTGAATTGAGATAATGTTTTGAATTTGATTTTTGTAATGAAAAAAGTTTAGGAAAAAAGAGAAATAATTTGTTTCAACATGTTCGGCATGCTGGCCAGACTTAAAAATGGCGATTATTCGCCAAATATGATAATTCTGAAGCTTTTTCCTTTTTGCGAGCTTCTTATTGGCACGGTCATGGCGAGCTTCGCAACGAAACCGCACTGCATTCTTAAATCTGACCAATTTGTTTCTAGGATTCTCTTAATATATATAGAAACTATCCTTCGTCATTTTTTTGTGCTTTCATAATTTTCATTGTTGGTTTCATTGGAATGTTAAATTTTTCTTATAACTACTTTCAAAATCAAGAAAACGATCTACTTCAAGACCAAACATTTATTCTGTTCTGATTAAAGTTGAAGAATCAGAAGCAAATCTATTAAACTCAAATGTTTTATGCTAGGACTCAATATGTCCTGATTGTAGCGAGGGAAGCTAGCAGAGTTTCCATAGCAGAGCTAGAAAGATTGTTACGCAATCCTTCTGGGGGTTGGCGAGCAGGAAACATACAACCGCTAGTAATAAAATAATGTCGTAGAAAACTTCGTTTATACATTTCACACACACACAAAAAAATTGAAACATGAAAAAGAAAGTAAAATTCATTACGATAGTACCAAAGAATATGAAAATATAAACAAAATCTTCATTCCTTATATTTCAAAAATAGAAGGGAAAAACGTAATTAAATATTTGTTTAAACATTGAAAACTGTTTGAATTTCATTGCAACAACGAAAATTATTGTAAATTATGCATAAAAATATTTTTGGAAATTTGTTAAACTTGAGGGAAAAATTGAATGCTAACTACATTGACAACAACGATTTCAAGATGGTGTACAAATTATTTTTGTGTGAAAATAATTTCGAAAGTTATCGCTATAAGAAGCTAAAATTTTGATTGTTTTATAATTTACTAATATCCTAATTAAAATTCCAAAGAAAGTAGCTCCGAGATGCGCATTCTCACTCCTTCCCTAACCCACCAAAGTATATTTCCTCCAAATTTCGTAGTTCTAAGATCAACCGTCTATCTTGTACACCGCCAACATATAAACATATTCACTTTAATTTTTTAGTAAAAATTTACCACTATTTTATAAAGAAATATTGTATATAAAATTGATTGGTTGAACGTCGGATGTTCTTCGGAAGTAGCTTTTAAATAAAAATTGCTTCACTTAAAACTAGAAATTTAAGCGCAGCATAGGTAAAAAAAAGTTGAATCCCCTTTAAGAAATTATAAGATCACTGACGAAGATTTTTAGTTTGTGTATTTAAAATTGATCGTGAAATACTTGCTGTACCAATTTCAACTTGAAAAATGAGCCTAAATTTTATTAAAATCTACTCATTTAAAAAAAAATTAAATAAGAAATGTACTAAGAAATTAAAAGACCATCTGAGGAAATTAGCATATCACACCAGAGTCATTACAAAACGCATACGTTAGTATTTCGAGAAAGCTTTACCTGGGAAGCAAAGGTGCAGGTTCATCTTGGTATCCACGATTTATTTGAAGATGCTATGAGGTAAAGAGTTATCCGCGTGTGAGAAAATTTTATTTCATTAGGGTGCTTGTAAATCTGAAAGAAATATAACTAGGAAGCGTTCTAAAATGCCATTCATAATGTCATTATTAGAAAATATCTTTTAAAAAATAAAACGAACTGGATGAAAAAGGATTTTGATAGCGCGGGACGATCTATAAATTTTTCGACTATCAACTAGAAAAGGTTTTTCGACACTTGAAATTTCGAAACGCTTCAGAAAAATCTTCACATGTCCCCGTATGGTAGAATCTCTTATCAAATATACAAAATGTATGGAAATTCAGGAAACACTAAATGTATTGAAATCACCTACAAGAAAGACTGAAATGAGCTAAAAATATCATGCCATGGAACGATGAGCGGAAATAAATTCTATTTTCGAATGATATAATATTTAACCTTGACGGTTCCGATGGCTTCAAACATTATTGGCATGATTTGAGGAAGAAACTGAAAGAATACTTCAATTGACAAAGGTGTGTGTGTGGGGGAGGTCAGTAATGGTTTGGGGAACCTTTATATATCAAGCTATGCGATAAGATCTTCTGGTCTGGGTATTTATTAGGCTATGCTAACTGGATAATTCAGCAGAACAATTATTCTTGCCATACATCTAAATCCATCCAGGAATAGTTTAAAAAGAAAAAAAAAATGTTTTGCAATGGCCAGGTGGAAGTCTTGTCCTGACTTAAGTGGAAAACACCTGGGGTATATTAAATCGTAAAATGTATACTAATAATAAATAGTTTTAAACTGCCAATGAATTATTAGAAGTAGCAATTGTAAAAGAATGGCACATTATTTCTGAAATTGAAATTAATCATATGCTCATTTCAAGAAAAATTAGAGTTTGAGGTGATCAGGCAATATTTAGAGCCAATATCATATTAATTTTCATACATTTCTAATTTTTAGACAACTGGTCTTATGATTTATTAACACAGTAACTTTCATTTATTTCTAATATTGTTTTAACTTGCATCTTTATTGTATTATTCAAAATTATGGAAATTTAATTATAATGAATATATTGTAATATCATATTTCATGTATTTAAATTATAATTAGAACCTTTATTTTTTCATAATTTCCAAAATTAAAGTATTAGTATAATTTTTTAGCTGCACCAACACATTCACATTTATTTTTAGTAAAAATTTATCACTATATATGTTTAGTAATTTTCTATATAAAACAGATTGGAACAGTTTATCCTCGAGTTATTTTCTTAAGTATAATCAAGTCTACAAAAATTGCTGTGCTTAAATTCTGAGATTTAAGAGCGGCATAAGTAACAAAAAGAAAGGTGATTTTGCAGGCTGTTCTTAGCTGAACAGTGGCGGTTTACAATCTAATGTTTGATAACGATCACAGCGCCATTCGATTGGCAGGATGGCAGTTCATTCCCAATAGCTGCATTTCTGTTGGTGATAATATCTTTTAAATTCAGCTAAGCATATTCTTGTTAGCAATATAGCAGATTATTCATGGTTCATTGACAATAGAACTTGCAAGCTTAATACATGTTTTAAAACTTTCATGAATTATACTTCAAATGTAAGAAAAACTTCTCACGTACTAATGTATAAAATATTATCGTCCTTTCTTGTATAAAAAATTCATAACTTTTGTGTTTGCTTTGAAATTGCTGTAATAAATACTATGAACAGGAAATTTCTGACATATTCATAATAAAACTCTTATTCATATTCAGATTTCAGATAAGTTTCATGCGTGTTTACATAAAACTTTGGTAAGTTCAATACAGTCTTCAAGTTTTTGTAAATCATGTTTTAAATTACAACTTTAAAACAAGCTAATTTATAAAATATCTCCTTTTTCAGTAAATATTTTTTTATGCGACACTAAAGCATTTTTAAATTTATGTTCTACATGTTGCTACGTATTACTAGATGCTTGTCTAATTTTGGACTAAATCCGTCAACGGATAGAATATGTGTTTGTTTATTTCTAATATTTTTGACTTGCATTTTTATTATATTATTCAAAATTATGGGCATTTAATTATAATGAATATATTGTAATATCATATTTCATGTGTTTAAATTATAATTAGCGCCTTTATTTTTTTCATAATTTCCAAAATTAAAATGTACGTATAATTTTTAACAGACTGCACTGCGCCGACACATTCACAATTTATTTTTAGTAAAAAGTTTTCACTACATCTGTTGGAATATATATCTGTTTGGAAATTTGCTATATAAAATAGACTGGATCTGTTTATGTAACATCATCGGGATCGTGTCGTCTTCACAAATTGCTGTACTTAAATTCAGAAATTTAAGAGCGGCATAAATAACTAACAGAAAGAAAGGTGATTTTGCAGTCTGCGCTTAACTGAACAGTGCTGGTTTACAATCTAATGTAAATCTAATGAACGCAACTCGATTGGCAATTCACTTCAAATTTTTAAAAAGCTAGATAAATAAAATTTGATATGTGGTCTAACTGCATATCTATGTCAAATTTTGAACCTAACTGATCCAGTATACTCGATTCGCTTCTCTATTCTACGAAACCAAACATAAATCGCGTCGTATTTTATAATTATACGATGAAAAGGAGGCGAAAAGTCTCCGACTGGTTTAAACGCTGATAAAACAAAATGGATGGGAATTTGTAAAATTGTGCAATGAAGCAATTTTTGATGAATACTTAAAATATACGTTTTGCTTCACTAACGAATTCATTTGAAAATTTGTGCCTATTGCTAATTTTCATTCATAATTTAATAATTTTTCATAATTTCAGATATTTTCTCAAATTGCAGCTGTTTTATATTAACCACTACGTATCATTTGAGAACGTAATTTATTGCTCTCCCTTTGGAAAGATATGATGGATTGCTGTTCATTGTTAATGTATTAGAGCAATTTACCAAATTTTACATTTTCGCCTCTCTCTTGTATTAAATTTGTCTTGAATGACTACATTTATTTGTGACACATATGCTGATTTCTTATATTGTTATTGGGTGGTATTATTTTTTGATATATTTTTGCTATTTATTGTGAACTAGCCACCTTCGGCGAGCAATCGTTCTCAGGGAATATAATTTTAATTAAATCACATATGCCTCATCTGATTTTTATGGTTCCCTTAAGAAAGTTATTTAAAATTTCAAATTGTGGTAAAGATTTAACCCATGTTCTTTCAGCGGCCTTTGCTCTCGTTCTGTCTGCATGAATGTCCCTAGGGATTTCAAGTAGCTGTCATGTAACATCTAACTGCAGATTGTCGGCCCCAACTTCATTTTCTTATTCCATATGCAAAATGTGCCTTTGATTTCAACATTAAAATAGCTCGGCACATTTTTCCTCTAGCTGCACGTTAGCTGAATTAAAACATACCGGTGAAAAGATTTAAAACATAGCATTAAGCTATTACCTTAGCTTTCAACAATGGAGAATAGCACGCAAATAAATATTTGTTTAAACAAAGAAAACGATTTGAATTTAATTGCAACAATGAAAAGTATTGATGTAAATTATGACTAAAAATGTATTAAAAATTTTAATAAATTTAGAAAAAAAAATTGTACAATAACTTAATATCATTGAAAAGGTAATTTTTTGAACTTGCAGATGGTGTGAAAATGATTTTCGTGCTGTAATATTTTAGGATATTATTAAAGTATTATTTTTAATTAATTAAAATTATAAAAAAAGAACTCCGACACTTTCTGCGCATTCCCACCCTTGAAAGTTTGTTTGTGACAAAATTCGTAGCTCTAGCAGTCTGCCCTGTAGAGCACCGACACATACAAACATTCTCTTTTATTATTAGTAGATATACTCGTCCTTGTATGCTAGATGCAACTGTGTTGCTTGTTTTATGATTGTATTGTACTCTACCGTGTCAATTTGCAGGCTTCTGGTTTCTTTTACTCATTTTCTCTATTATATCGTTATTATTTTACTTAAATGTTGTTTATTTATTAATCAAGAAATTGTGTATAGAGTGAACATTGATTGTAAACTTTAGCACTGTCATAACTAGGATTGTTATATTTAACCCTATATGTGCATATAGGGTAGCACACTGCGTCGGACTGTTATACTCGAACATCGACTATGCGGGAGTTTTTCGGAGCTGCTAGTGACTGAAATATCCGTTTCCGTAAGGACAGGTCACATAACAAATTATTACAATCTTTTTTTTACAAGGATTTTTAATCCACAGTAGTTTTCTGGGAAGGATTCAAATGAGGTCGTTCGCGCCACTGCTTTGCAAATTCATTCCTATTAGCGCAGATATATCATCAAAGTCCTCATTACGCCCAGGAATATTTGAATCCTGAAGAATGGATTCCCTGGAAATCCATTTATCAAATTACGTGATTTTTTTAACCCTTTGTTAGGCGGAATATATAATAAATTCGCATGCAATCTGCATATATTATCTGTTTCTAATACATTACAATTTGAATTTTTCTTACAACAAACTCATTTTCATTCTCATCACACTTATCAAAACTTAATGAATATATCATAGGAAAGATTTTTCATCAATCTAAGGGAGGTCCTGTTTCAATTCAACAGGTTGGCGTTTCGTCTGTTTGTCTATAATTTGCTTGTTATGCAGTCACAAGCCTTCGCCGACGACTTTGGGATCGTCTCTGATGCCCCTCACGAAAATAAAAATTGAAAAACAAATTCATACAGCAATAGAAAAATTCGTTAACTGGAACAACAAAAATAAACTTCAAATTTCTACAGGTAGAATTCAATACATCCTTTTCAGCAAATTAACAAGACCCCCCACGGATTCGCTGAGAAGGAGAGACAATCCAAAGAAAGCACGCAATAAAATATCTCGGACTCCTAATAGATGACAAACTAAATTAGAATGCGCACCTTAGAAATCTCTCAACCAAATCATTTACTCTCTTCCAGAACCTACTAAAGATTACCGGAAGAAACTGGGTATTTTCCCTTAAATTCAGAATAATACTGTACAAGACTGTAATTGAGAGGGTGCTTGCTTATGGAGCTGCACTCTGGAGTCTAGGCACACCAATTAGAATCAAAAGGAAGCTTAACACCATCCAAAGACCATTCCTGCTTGCTTTTGCAGGAGCATGCAGAACCACAGAAACCTCGGCGCTCCAGGTCAAACTTGGAATTCCTCTTTACCTCTAGCTCCAGCAGGAGGCCGGAGTCACAGCTATTCGAAGACTGAACATCTTCCTTCCGGACTCTTTGACAACTCTTGTTCCTGGAGAGGTTGAAAAATGGGAAACGGACTGGGCTGCACATCCCTCTGAATGTCCGACAGAAGAACAGATTTCTTTGGAAGATGGAGGGGGTATAACATCGGGCACCCGTATCTACACGGACGACTCGAAGGCCGAAAAAGGTGTAGTGGCAGCATTTTGCGTCTGGTCAGAATAAAACATAATCTACAGATGGCCGTCAAAACTGCAAGACTACAATAGAGTATTCCAGGCGGAGCTTCTCGCCCAGAAACACGCAATGGACCATGCAACCAGCCAATCATCATTTTAGTGGACAATCTAAGAAACAGAAACACAACAGCTAGAGAGGTCTGGAGAAGTCTTATCACGAATAAGCATATACACATTTCTTGAATCAAAGCTCACGTGGGCTATGACGGAAACGAGAAAGCGGACAGAATGGCAAAAGAAACTAAGGGGTCTGATAGAGACCCACTATCTGTTAAGGCTCCGATATCCTTCCTGAAATCAATCTTCAAGAAAAAAATAATGGAGGACTAGCAAGATGAAGATACGGGGAGGTCCACGTTTAACATCCTGTCAAGAGTCTCGACTCATCCAGGCTGCTGGAAAAGGGAAGAAATCCTGTTTTTCACAGGACACGGTCCATTTTCCTTGTACCTGAAAAGGTTTAGCCCTGCCTCAACAGAAAAGTGCCCATATGGAAACACAAACGGCACTCCTTTGCATTATGCGACAGAGTGCATTCAAACTGCATCCTTCCACATGACTAAACCGGCACAGCAACATGAGCTAATCTGGTTCAGCAAGGTCACTTCTAACAAAGGCTCCCGACTTAAAATCAAACGATTGCTACGCCATCTTAATGAATTTCAAGGGCTTTTTCGAATAAATCCATGATCAACTTTCACTTCAAGCCTTTTCCATTATCTACGAACCGACATTGGGAATTTTTTGCGCCCTCTTCGTCGAAACGACAGCTCATCTGAAGTATTCTCCGCTTCCACTCAGAACTTCCACTTTATGGAGGCATTATACAGACACACATGTGCTTTTGTTGTGATTATTTTGATGGTATTTAGTCTGAGCTTTAGCAATCGCTCCAATCCACTCAAATTCGACCGCTTAAGCCAAAACCGGTCGTCAATGCGGAAACCCGATGAGAATGGAGTGGTGTGATAGGAAGTTTGGATATCCAATCTGCTCCGCTTGGATTGCCGGGCCATACATTCTGAAATGTGAAAGGTGTAGATATTTCGAAGGGGGGGGGAGGAGGCTCTCTCGCACTAGAAGAAATCGGAGCAAGCGGGGATTCGCGCTTTGAAGGCGGGGGTGAGAAGTAGGGGATCGGAATGACCATAAAGGATGGATCGGAGTGGCAGTGAATGACCTGCTTAAATAGACGGGCTAAAAATGGAATGGTGTGGAGTGGAAAGTTCGTAAATGGCCGCTGGCTGTCCACATTATTTCGGCACTGCAAATCTGTAAAATTAGAAATATCTGTTTGTTTGTCTCTCAGAGTAATTCGGACATTATAACTAAAAAACACAGCAAGCTAAATAAATAAAATGCTACGTAGTCTTGTCATTAAAATATTATATTTGTGTCAAATTTTGAACTTAATCGGTTTAGGTTTAAATTTAGTAGAAAGGCATGTATGAGACGTATGCTTGCTATAAAGCCGCTTTGTCTCCAATTGAGGGAAAAAAATTTGAGAACTAATCCTCGAAATGAGGAGTTGGGTGAGAGTTGGCCTCACCGCCCACTCTCACCAAAATTAATCGGTAAATGGGAAGAATTCCTAAATATATTCTCGCCTCTTTTCATTACACGGCGGTGTTGAGCTCAGAACGCGCCATATTGTGGAAGTATACGAGAAAGAATAGAGAATACTCACGATGTTGAGCTCAGAACGCGCCATATTATGGAAGTATACGAGAAAGAATAGAGAATACTCATGATGTTGAGCTCAGAACGCGCCATATTGTGGAAGTATACGAGAAAGAATAGAGAATACTCACGTTGTTGAGCTCAGAACGCGCCATATTGTGGAAGTATACGTGAAAGAATAGAGAATACTCACGATGTTGAGCTCAGAACGCGACATATTATGGAAGTATACGAGAAAGAATAGAGAATACTCCCACTGGTTTGGAATTATGAACTGAAATCCCGTATTTTGTATAGCTATTTTATTCCGGCTAAGAGCTCGTGCAGTTATGAATGAATAGTTAAAATTAATTTCGATTATGTAAACAGTTTTTAAATTAAGGCTTCGTTTCTGTTTCACTTTGAAGCTGAGACATGCTTTTTTAATTCTCTTCGACTTTTGTGAAAATACAGATAATATAAATACAGATAGTGGTGCAAAATAAAAAAAAGCTAAAAAAGTTTTAAAAACAGCGATATTTTAAAATGTATTTAAGTACGAACCTTGTTTGTCAATCTCTTCTAATAATAAAGTGAATGTGTGTCTTCCAATGTGTGTGCCTGTTGATATTATACAAGGCAGACCGTAGAACCTAGAAATGCCAAATTTGGTACAAAGATATTTTTAATTATGAGAATGTGCATCTCGAGCGACATTTAAAAAATTTTAATTCATTAAAAATTCAACAAAATTTTTAAAGTCTTTTCATCTGTAACTGCCATAAATATTATCATATAAAAATGTTTTTTCAACTATATTTAAATTAAAAAAATCTTTCTTTTTAATGATATAAATTTAATTGCCATATGTTTTCCTGATTTTGACAATTTATTAAAATATTTTTATTTTTGTTTTGCATCAATACTTTTCAGTTTCGCAATGAAATTCAAACTGTTTTCATTGTTTCATCAAATATTAAAAAATCACGTGTTTTTCTTCATTGATAAGAGATAAGACAAGGGGATTTTGTTTATATTTGCATACAAGCCGTCTTACGAGATTAGCTTGCTTGCCGGGAATATAATTTCAAATTAATCTTTTACGCTTAATTTGATATTCATTGCTCCTTAACCAAGTAATTTTTAACTTCACATGGTGAT